>JAYXIM010034151.1:0-79524 GCA_037575425.1 Anastrepha fraterculus | reverse complement strand
CCATTCAAGCATTTAAAAGGGTAAAAAGCATTTTGGCATCGGAAGATGTTTTGCTGTTTTATCCGGATTATGACAAAACATTCGAACTAACAACAGACGCTTCCTCTAGCGCTTTAGGCGCAGTCCTCACCCAGAATGGTCGGCCCATTACTATGATTTCAAGAACATTATCAAAAACAGAAGAGAATTATGCAACCTAGGCTATAGTGTGGGCCCTTAAAAACCTTCGACATTACTTATACGGTATTAAAGACATCGTAATATTCACAGACCACCAGCCTTTAACTTTCGCTATTTCGAACAAAAATCCTAATACAAAAATGAAGCGATGGCGTGCGTTCATAGAAGAATTTTCGCCTAAATTTGTTTATAAACCCGGCAGAGACAACGTCGTAGCAGACGCTCTGTCCCGTCAGTTTTTGAATAATATGACTGATACAGATGCTACAGCACATAGCGAGTCATCGCTCTCAAACACAATTAAAACTATCCAGTATCCAGTAAACCAATTCAAAAGACAATTCATTTTGACGAAGGGGGATCATTATCACCAAAGTACAAAAATAATTTTTCAGAAAAAAATTCGTTATACTATAAATTACGACACAATAGTAAATTTGTTGCATAATCTTAAGAAACTCGTAAACCCTAGCGTTACAAACGCTCTTTGTTGCGATCTTCCGACACTATCAGAGATCCAGGGACCTCTTGTCGAAGCATTCCCGGGGGTTAAATTTATTCATACAGAAAAATTTGTAATCGATCTAACGAATCCGAACGATCAACAGGAAGCAATAGCAACGGAGCATGCCCGTGCCCATCGATCTCTGTCCGAGAATTTTAAGCAAATTCTATCAGAATACTACTTTCCCGACATGAGGAAAATGCTCAGGTCAGCTGTATCAAATTGCAAGATCTGTCTGGAAAATAAATACCAAAGAAAACCACCAAATCCGGAAATTGGGAAAACTCCAATCCCAGAGCACCCAGGAGAAATTCTCCACTTAGACATTTTAATTACTGGAAAGCAGCTATTCTTAACTGCTGTTGATAGGTTTTCAAAGTTTGCAATTGTTAAACCTGTTATTTCAAGATGTACCATTGATATAAAAGAAGCTTTATTAGAGGTATTAGGTATGTTCCAAAACACTAAAACAATTGTCACAGATAACGAAAGAGCGTTTACTTCAAATTTAATTAGAAACATGCTACGCGATCATTTCTCCATAGAACAGTTTTTCGTACCCACCTTACATAGCGAAAGCAACGGACAGGTCGAAAAGTTTCATTCAACCCTTTTGGAAATAGCCAGATGCGTGAAGGCACAGCAGCAGATAAGCGAGGTTAAAGATCTGATTTTGCTTGCTGCTTACAAGTACAACAGAACAATTCACTCGGTTGTAGATTCGAAACCAATCGAAATTTTGCAGAACTGCCCAGCGGAGAAATTTGGGGAAATTAGAGATAAATTAATAAGAGCCCAGAATTTAGTATTGAATATATTGAATGAGAAAAGAATAACCAAAACATATCAGCCTGGTGAAAGGGTGTTTCTTCGACGAAATAAGCGATTGGGAAATAAATTTGAGAAGGTGTTCGTGGAAAAAATAGTAGAAAGAGATTTAGGTACAACAGTACAGATAGAAGGCAGAAAAATTCATAAAAGTAATTTACGATAAAATCAATTTCAGATTGCCGCTTGCCCTAGTCTTCGTCACTAGAGCCAATTTAATTGACTACACCTCCTCACAAGTTATCACCATCCCTCGGGGAAATGTGGCTATTTATAATGAATTCATTTACCTCGTGCACGCCACCAACCTAACAGATTATCGCCAGATAGCTTACGAAAGCCGATGGTTCACATCAAAATCAAAAAATCAGGTAGTGAACGAAAATATTTTGAAACAACAAGGTGAGGAAATACTACACATAATTCGCACTTTGGAAATACCTAAGAGAATTGCAAGGTCAATAGATTTTCTGGGGTCCGCCCTGAAATTTATAGCCGGTACCCCGGACCACGAAGATTTTGAACTGCTCTTGACAAAGGAAAGCATGCTAATAGAAAACAACAATAGGCAGATTAGAATTAACTCCGATTTACAAAATAGAATTAACGAAATTACCAACCTAATCAATACACTTCGCGGAAATCAAACGGATTGGATATTAAAAGACGAGGAAACATTGCTCTGTGAAAATTTGGTAAGAAGAAATAACCATATAATCAGCCAACTAAACAGACTAGCACTCTCCATTGTGTTGGCAAAAAGTAATATCATAAATCCACTTATTTTGGATGACGAAGAGATGGATCAAGCGTTCAATTCCGAACAATTACCCTTTAGTTTAAGTAATTTACTTTTAGTATCTAAGGTAAAAATTTTGCAAAGTTCTGATGTTATTTACTATATTCTTAAGGTTCCTAAGGTTACAAATTTCTGTCAATTCCTAAAAATCTATCCTGTAGTCCATAATAATAGTATCGTAAAGCTAGAGACCACGCTTGCGGCAAAATGTAGCGATACGTTTCAACCACTCGAGAACTGCAATGACACTTTGGTAGCTAAAGTGTGCAAACCGGCTCACTCAGATTGCTTGGGTCAGATGCTAAATAATAACACAGCTAATTGTTCATCAGAATCGGCATATCACATACCATCAGTTCAAAAAATAGAAGAGGGCATCATTATTCTTAACAACGTGCAACCAACGACAATATTTGATCAACGAAAATTGGAAATAAGGGGAACGTATCTGCTTCTTTTTCGTGACTCTATCACCATAAATGATACAACTTACGTGGCAAAAAGAGAACCGACTTATATCCAACCACATCCTCCAAAAACCGTATCCATTAATTACTTGGAACACCATACGAGTTTGTCCCTACCATATTTGCACCAAATTTATATCGACAACATCTCTCGCATTCACGAATTGAAGGAGGGTATATCTGTTCATCGTAATTTGTTCTGGACAATTTTTTCTTTTCCTCCATTATTATTGATCGCAATAGCAATTTTTTTCATCCACCGCAGAAACAAATTAGCAAGTAATAAAGTAAAAACTCAGAGGGCAGTAGAGGAAATTTTGGCACGAGTCGAGGACGGCTCGTCTTAAGAGGGGAGAAGTTAGCGCATTGCACACTTGCAAAGCTAAAACAGAGATTTGATGATTCCCTTGAATCACTCCCACGCTACTGGCTGTTTGTAATTAGATCGCACAGCTTACTCCTACGCCTGCCCGTCTTTTGGATTTTGCAAATAAACAATCACTTCCACGTTACTGGCCGTTGGTAATTAGATCGCACAGCTTACTCCACAAATCTTACAGCGGTCAAGCTGATCATCAATTTACGTACGTGACTTTTGGCAGCTTGAGGAATGCAGCTGAGAATACATACAAACAAAGCTGCCGGCGCAACTACACCAACACAAACTCAATAGCTACACCGCAAGTAGGGATTTAGGGTAGATTGTAAGATTATAGTTTTTAGTTGAGATTGGAGTTTAATAAAGAACGGTTGAAAGTAGAAAAGTGGAGTTTAATAAAGAACGGCAAGAACTAGAAAAGTTATATAATTGGCGCTTACATGCTTCTTGGGTTTTTTTCCGAGCTCCTCCTGCTATTTCTAGAGCTTTTTTATGTCAGTATTTCTGTCTCGGGGGTTTGCCATTGCCTGACGAGGGATAACCACTTTTAGAAAAAACTTTTTCTATCATTTCAAACCTGTGCACTTCCTGTGTGACTACCACTAACTCATTCGGCTACGGCGGCCGCCCGCAAATTTTTTTTGCATAATAAGAGGATTGAGTTTGAAGACTGGTGTATTTGGCTCAAATATATTCTTTCAAATCTTCATAGTAAGAAATATGCTTACCAGTATTTTTAAAACTTAAATTTAATTAATATTTTGGCAGCATACTGTATCAAACAAAAATAATTGAACTTCACGAACTTAGCAAATACTTATTTGCGTAGAGAAATTAAAAAAAAAATAAAATAACAAACAAGACTTGATTGCACATTGTCGCTATTTAATGTTATCAGTGCCTCAGTTGGAAACAAAAATGCTCGTACTGACTTGAGGAGCATATCTATATATATATAATTGGCGCGTACACTCTTTTTGGGTGTTTGGCCGAGCTCCTCCTCCTATTTGTGGTATGCGTCTTGATGTTGTTCCACAAATGGAGGGACCTACAGTTTTAAGCCGATTCCGAACGGCAGATATTTTTATGAGAAACTTTTTCATGGCAGAAATACACTCGGAGGCTTGCCATTGCCTGTCAAGGGGTGATCGCTATTAGAAAAATGGTTTTCTTAATTTGGTGTTTCACCGAGATTCGAACCTACGTTCTCTCTGTGAATTCCGAATGGTAGTCACGCATCAACCCATTCGGCTACGGCGACCGAGCATATCGGTTCATGTTTATTTCAACAGTGTCATAATACAAAAAACAAAAAAGAATTGTTTAGATAGGTATGCGGAGTGACCACAAGCTCCTCATTTATGCTGTGTAAAAAATGCATGGCGATATCTAAGTATTAGAAGTATCACCTCAGATAAAAATATGTATTTGCTTTTACTTAGGGCGGCGTAGTAATAGAAACATTTTAAAGTCGGTTTTCTAGCATTATTTTATTGAAGTCAATGAGTTATGTATGGTATATGTTGGGATATTTATTCAAGTAAATACATATATAGGCACACACAAACATGCATATGCACTTGCCCATACAATTTACAAGAGAAAATTCATGCAAGTGCGTTATAATTATAGTTTTAATATTTATAATTTTCATTATCAGAACTTTCCTTACGCATGTTTCTAGCAGTATTTGATAAAGCGACTGAACTTCTTATCTCGGCCCGATTTTTTACATATAGGGGCTTACAAAAGGGGCATAACATAACCAGAGAAGTTTCAGCGCTTCAAAGGAAAAAAAGCTTCTCTTCTTTAATTTGATCTTGTAAGATGTACGGGCCAATGTTTTTACGCGAGATTTGACAGAGTGTGGTTTGAGAGATTCCCAATTCTCAATAACGGTTTAAAGTCGACTGGTTTGGCTCATTTTCAATTCTTCGGTCAGTACAATGTTCACTAGCACAGGAGCGTTCAATAGTTAATATATATATCGATCAAAAAGTTCCCAAAATATATTTAGAAAACTAAAAATACAAGTATATTCCTCAAATGTGATATTATCGCCTTCAAAGTACTCCCCATCAACTGCAACGCATTTGTGCCAGCGTTCGATTCAGCTCTAGAAACAGTTTTATACTTCCTTTCCGACGTTAAAACGCCTTCCGCGTAGTAGTTTTTGACTCGGTCAAACAGAGAAAAATCGCACGGGGTCATATTAGGTGATAGCACTGTGTGGCAGTACGTTATATTGGTGCGAAATCCACGAGTTGTTTTCCAACAAATTCTTTCTTTTTTGGCGAATTGCTTCACGTAAACGTCTCATAACGCCCATTTATTACTGTCTGATGTTCTGTCCCTATTAACTGTCTGATGTTCTGGCAAAAGATCGCAGTGTACAATACCGTTGTACAATCATAAAAACCGCAGTCATCGCTTTCTTTTTTACTGATCTGGCATTCGGAGTTCTCTATTCACCCGCCTGTTGTCTGGATTGTGCGTCGTACTACTCATAAAACCACGTCTCGTCCCCAGTAATGATACGTTTGATAAATGTTTGAACGGATTCAGCCTTGGAAATCATGTGTTTGGCGAACCCGGAACTTTTTGATCAAGGTGGTATATCCATTTAAAGTAGCACGTTCAGACTATTTGGTGGGATGATTATAATGAATGAAAATTTTAGTAAATCTTAAAGTTGCAGTTCTCTTCTACTCCTTGATTGGAGCGATAACCGCTCAAGCGATTTTAATAAATCACGCCAGTTGGACACACCAAGTGAAGCCAAGCTCGTCTCTACTTGAACCAATCCATAGGAGGCCTTTCTCTTCCTCTGCGGCTAACAGCTGGTTTGCATCAATTCGGACGACATGACCCAACCAGCGAGCCCGCTGGATCTTTAATCACTGCATTATGTTTATATCGCTGTATGCTCATTGTTCCATCACCTGCGACACTCGCCGTCATCAACGTGCAAAGGTCCATAAATCTTCATCGGATGTTGTCAGCGTCCAAGCTTCTGCGCCATACGATAGGACGGGCATGATGAGAAACTTGTAAAATGTGATTTTTGTTCATACAAGTAGAGAGATTTTAATTCTCAACTGTCTCTTGTTGGCAAGAGAGCTTCCGAATTCCGAAACGTTGGTTGTACTTGAGCTTTCATATAGATTTTTAAAACATTTTGCCCTCGCTAATAAATAGAAATGTTTTCAAATACAAATTTATTATGTCCCTATTTAAAACCCCGTCACTTAAACTTTTTTTTTTGTCGTCTCAATAGTATTAAAAATGTCGTCTGAAGGAATCACAACTAATATTAAGTCAATACAAACACAGATATATTCAGAACTTTGTACCATCAAGTCAAGGGTTGATTGTGGGCAATTTAATGATAAAACTCTGGTGATATCAAATATTTAAGCTGTAGTTGTATGTATTTGTATGTATTTTATTATTTGTACAATCACAATATTTACAAAAAAAACAAAAAAACACAAAATTTACAAAAAACAAAAAAAAACAAAAAGCAACTATTGATGGGGATAAATGTGAGGTAGTGAGGTGAAAATTATTTATTAATTATCTTTTTCAAGTTGCTATTTATATGTGCAGTTAAATCTACAGCCGGAACTTGGGAATAAATTTCGTAATTAACATCGAACTGCGTATAAAGTTATAAAGTAGATGTATCTAATGGCATTTGCTTTTTATAGACAACACTATCTGACACTAAAAATATCAACAATATTTCGAAAAGTTGGCAAATGGCTTTTGTGAGGAGCTTTTTCATGACAAAAATATACTCGGAGGTTTGCCATTGCCTGTCGAGGGGCAACCGTCACCAGCAAAAACTTTTTCTATATTTTTGCTGTTTCATGCACGGAGATTCGAACCTAAGCACTCCTGAGATCACTCTCCCGCCCATTCGGCTACGGTGGCCGCAATTATCCACATTAGGTGTAGGAAATAAATAAAATAAAGAAGAAATTTTACTTGGACACAATGTCTCAAAATTCAGAAATATTGGGTAGTCGAAAAAGTCTTTTCGTATTTTGAGAGAAGTTGAAAAAAGTTATAGCTGTTCAAAAATAAGTGAAAATAATGAAGAAATTCGCTATATTTTGAAATTTTTGTATAAAAAAGGGAAAAATGTCACGCAAGCCACCAATGAAATTTGTGAAGTTTACGGAGACGATGCTGTATCAGATCGTGTAGCACAACAATGGTGTGCTCGCTTCCGTTCGATGTGAAAAATGCACCTCGCTTCGGTCGCCCTATCGTTGAAAAAGTCGATGAAATTATGGAAAAGATTGACCAGGTCCGTCAAATAAGCTGCCATGACATCGCCAAGGCACTAAACATTCATCATCAAACGGTTTTGAACCATTTAAAAAAGGCTGGTTACAAAAAGAAGCTCGATTTTTGGGTACCACATGAATTGTCTGTGAAAAATTTAATGGACCGAATTAACATCTGCAATTCTTTGCTGAAACGAAATGAAATCGAGCCATTTCTGAAGCAAATGGTAACAGGAGACGAAAAGTGGATTAAATACGACAATAATTTGCGAAAAAGATCATGGTGCAAGGGTGGTGAAGCTCAACTCGAAAGGTCATGCTGTTTGTTTGGTGAGATTGGAAAGGAATCATCCACTATGAGCTGCTCCAGCTTGCTCGAACGACTGATTCTACACTTTACTGTTAACTGATGAGATTGAAGCAAGCAACCAAAAACACAAAAAACCTCCAGAACTGATCAGCAGAAAGGGCGTCGTCTTCCATCAGGACAACGCTAGGCCACACACATCTTTGATGACTCGGCAAAAACTGGGAGAGCTTGGCTGGAAAGTTTTGATGCATCCACCATATAGCCCTGACCTTGCACCATAGGACTACCATTTGTTTCGGTCAATGCAGACCTCCCTTAATGGAGTAAAGTTGGCTTCAAGAGAAGCCTGTGAAAATTACTTGTCGCAGTTTTTCGCCCAGAAACCACAAAAGCTTTACACTGATGGAATAATGTCTCTAGAAGAAAAATGGCAAAAGGTGGTCGATCAAAATGGTACATATTTGGTTTAATAAAGCTCATTATAAATATAAAAAAAATGAGTTGAAGTTTGATTAGAAATACGAAAAGACTTTTTCGACTACCCAATATAAAATGTTACTGGAAAAATTGTTTAAGGGCAGTCTACGTTGGGTACAAAAGTCATTAAAATCTTCAAGTTTTAGGCTTAGGTTTATTTGACTAATTCAACCACCTTATCTTGCTGTGTTTGCGGTCAATTTCATCCAAAATTAAAAAAAAATATGAATAAGTTTCCAAGTTACTTAAAAAATGTTATCAAGTTTATTTTAAAATTGCTACTCAAAATCAAAATAAATCATCTACGAGGCTTTAAAAGCTATCCAATCACTGTGAGAGAACTACCCTAGTGGCATTTGATTTAGACTTCCAAAACTCAACTTTCCCACCGGAATTGCTAGAACAGCCCCAACAGGAGGTCTGCGAATTATCTGTGTGGTCGATAATCAGCCGTATTATTTTGATTTAAAACCTCAAAACAGAGACTGGCAAAGCAAGGGGTCCTACAACGTGATTTCCTTTACTGCCTTCAACTTTTCGGATATCT
Source organism: Anastrepha fraterculus (assembly GCA_037575425.1). NCBI lineage: Eukaryota > Metazoa > Arthropoda > Insecta > Diptera > Tephritidae > Anastrepha > Anastrepha fraterculus. The sequence goes on along the minus strand of JAYXIM010034151.1, from coordinate 70,737 downwards.
CGAAACCGCGATAACCATCAGATGCAGTTCCACTGATCTCATACACTGATGATAGCTCGATATTGACATCTGGCAGTAACATTTATGGCTTTTGTTCGAAAAAAAACAGTTAGCTCTTCGGATTTTTTCTTTACAGCATGGCAGTTAACTTCTACGAGGCATGTCGAGCTCCAGGTAAAGATTTGCGTCGATGGCACACCAAATTCACCTTCTTCTTCTTAGCTACACAGTCCGTGGTGGACCATATCTTCGTCACTTTATTCCACGCATGACTTCATTTCTCCAGTTTTGCATGTTCATTTCCTTAAGACCTGATTCGACGCCCCTTTCGTGGGCGCCCTCTTAATCCTCTTTACTTAAAACCACCATCAGTAGTAAAGTGAAGAAACGCTAGATGGTTTTCGGATCGGCAGCCGATAGCAGTTGGAGTAAAGATAAAACGCTTCTTTATCTTACTGGCGATATTTAAGGTATGGATGGGCACCGTTTCCAAAAAATTGGTTTTGAATTAATTGCGGCCTTTTATTTAGGTTTTAAAGCGTAAAAACGGATTAAAAACCTGATTTTTCGGTTTACCAAAATATAAAAACCACTACCAAGAACACTCACACCTGAAAAAACATCCATGTCGAATTAGATTTATTGTTCCTTTTTAATGTGTATCCCAAGGATAAAAAACTATTTTTTCTTTTAAAATTTTTTTTATTTAAATTTATTTAATGCTCCCAATTTCACCAATATATGAATAGTTTTTGTTGTGAAATATAGGCAGAAAGTCTTCTCTTTTCTGTTGGTGCTATAATTATAAAAGTTTAAAGGAGGATAGGTTACAAGGTCGGCATCCGAAGGGAAATCACGACCAATCAGTTGGTTACACGTTGCTTGTTTCGACTTTTGCTTACCATATATCACCAACAGCATCTCAGTATTATCGTAAACAAACCACCTTCACATACCTTGTTACATCATCAGGTTAACGGTCTGTTATTGGTCACACCTCCTGAAATCTTTTCATCGGGCAATAGTTTTGAATGGCGTTATGTCCGTAACAGTCAAACACAGATTAGCAAAAAAATTTAGTAGCCACTTTGAAGTTTTTGGTTGTTGTTGTTGTTGAAGTGGTTGAACATTTCCACTGAAATACTCCTAATGAGTGACCAGCACCGTTTTACTACCACTATCTCGTGTGATGATGTATTTTTTTTATTTTTTTTTTATTTTATTTATTTTTTTGTTTCCAAGTCAGATCCATTTAGTGAGGTCCAAGTATAGCAGCAAATCCTTTTTCTCGATGTCTGAGATCTCCTTAATTTGCTGTAGGAAAGGCTTAACGAAGGATCGGAGTCGGGCCCTGGCTAGTCCCAGACATTCACATAAATAGTGGAAAAGACTCCCTTCGCCCCTTCCGCTTGACAGCTTCTACATATAGGATTGAAGGGTAGGTAGGTAGGTAGGTAGGGTGGTTGTCGCAAGACTGGAGCTTATCCTTACTCTACGTGTTCCTTTTCAAACCATTCGGTTGCTTTAATAAACGAGCAGAGCTTCGTTAGTTTTAGATGGGCTATGTCCGCTACATCGGTTAGAAATGCTGTATCGAGAGTGCGCAGCCTTCTCATAGCTAGGCTTTCACACTCACATAAAAGGTGTCTGACTGTTTCCTCTTCTTCTGTATTAAGACAGCTTCTACAGAAATCGAAGTAAGGGAGTCCTAACCTTCTCGCGTGGCTGCCTATTAAACAATGACCAGTTAAAAGACCTATCATTTTTCTTATAGATTCTCTGTTGAATCTTAGCAAGATCTTCGATCGACCGCTGTTCCAGTTCGGCCATGTCTGTCTGCTTAGTTCGCATGTTGTGAGGTTTTGCCAGATTGTATTAACCCTTTTGATGGTTTCCCTGTCTATAAGTAATTTACAAGTGGCTATGGGCATGGATATCAGCGCCTTATCCGGTTCGAGACCGAGCGTTGTACCGGTTCTTGCAAGTTCATCCGTCTTACAATTTCCTACAATGTTTCTGTGGCCTGGTACCCAGATAAGGTGCACCTTGTAGCACTTAGATACGTCATCTAGTAGTTTAAAACATTCTAGAACTGTTTTTGGCGAGTGTGTTTTTGATTCCAGCGCTTTTATTGCTGCTTGACTGTCCGAGTAAATGAAGATTTCATTTGCGGATAATACTCTCGTTTTTTTTTCTTTAAGCCCCTCTTTTATGGCAGTGACTTCCGCCTGAAATACACTGCAATGATCAGGCAGGCGAAATGCTTGGCATACTCCGAGTTTGTCGGAGTAGACCCCTCCACCTACTTGGTTGTCCAGTTTTGAGCCATCTGTGTAGATGTTTAAGTCATTTATCTTAACAATGAGCCCGTTATCCCATTCCTCTTTGGAAGGAAATACTGTGACAAAGGATTTATCGAAATTGATGTCCTTGGTCCTACAGAAATCCGTTGTGCTGGGAATGCAGGGGAATTGTTCTAAAATTGAGGAGTGCCCTCTTTGGTACGTTCTGAGTAGGCCGATTTCTCTTAGTCTGAGAGTTGCTTTGGCAGCTGTTTGCTTACCGTATTGCTCTATTGGTAAAATGTTAAGCATAATATTTAGTGCATCTGTGGGTGTGGTTCTGAGGGCCCCACAGATGCAAAGACTGGCCATTCTTTGTACGTGTGCCATGGTTCTTTTGACGTACAATTTATCTAAAGCTGGCCACCATACTAATATGCCGTATGTTAGGATTGGTCTGACAATTGCCGTGTAAAGCCAGTATACGATAGATGGGGAGAGACCCCAACTTAGTCCTATTAGCTGTTTACAAGAGTATAGTGCTATTGTCGCCCTTTTTACTCTATCTTCGACATTGAAGGGTAGATTGAGTCTAGCTGCATGATCCCCTACTTTCCAATGACCTGTAAGGGTTGCAGTGACGTATGAAATGTTTGGCCGAGAACATCCTAGCAGGTCATTCGTCCTTTGGATTTTATATGACGGCCATGTGTTTTTTGTTGTAATACATGTAGTTAATTGCTTCCATCTTCTTTCGGCTAAAGCATGATAGTGTGAAGCAATGGATGCTTTTAATGTGTTCAGTGGGGTGGAGACTGCCACCGCCTCTGCTATGTCTAGTGTCGAACCTTTTCTTGCTAGCTCATCCGCTATCTCATTGCCCCGTATGTTCCTATGACCGCGAACCCATATCAGAGTAATTTTAAGCCAATGGCTGAGCAGTTCCAGCTCCTCTCTACACTGTAAGACTAGTTTGGATGAAATGTATATTAGTTGGAGTCTAAGGCCTTAATAGCTGCTTGACTGCCTGAGAAGATAGCTACTCTTGCACCAACTTCCTTGTGGAGCTCTAGGGATTTGCATGCTTCTCTGATCGCTAAAAGTTCTACCTGGAACACGCTGGCATAATCAGGAAGACGTATTGAGTTTTTGACACGCCATAAAGCTTAAATCTGATCTCGGCGATGTACAAAATAATTAAGTTACATTGCCGGGGAATGTAAAAACCGAATTTTCGGTTGACGATTTAAAAGAAAAAACCATTAACGCGGAAATTAAATAAAACGATTAAAAAAGATGAGTAACCAAACTAAAAAAATCCGTTTGTTTAGAACGCCAATCTTTTTTGAACAACGCTAATTTAATGGGGATTTTGTTTCTCTAAAAAAATTTTGCCTTTTCATTACATTCGAGGAAATTCTGCGTTCGATTCTAAACATGCCGTACTTAACGAAGGCATAGGAGGCGAATTTTGTTCCTCGAGAAGCTTGTGGGCATACAAATGCAAAATAATAAAAAATCAAATTCAAAAGGAAATATGCTTAGTGATTTTCTTATGTTTATAAAGACTTTCTCCTAATAATAACCCTAATCGACGCAAAACAGACAAAAGTAAACTTTAAAAGTTGAGAATGTTTCTCAATACCCAGCACCCAAATTTATGCCTTAAATAAGATAAATAAATAAATGAACAGAATCCAGAAAACGGAGTTTTTGTCAACCGGTGTGATTGTAATTATTTTTTTTTTGTAATTTTGGTCAGATCAGAAAACATTTGCGTCGATAGAAGTTGCCTAACTAAACAGGATTAATTTCACTCCGCAGTTCCGTACTGACAACTCTTCAAATGGTAATTTATTTTATTAAATTAAATTATATTTTGTTGCGCTAATGCCATTAGATTAAGTTCATTATTCGTAAAAAAATGTGAAACAATAAATAGCATTTTGAGAAGAGTTTCTTTAATGCACTACACCGATTAGAAATTAATTTTCCACACTCCGTTGTGAGTCTCTTTCCGGAACCCGCATATTTATATGTACGCATTTATAATTTTAGAAAAAGTCATCACCTATTTTTATTGTCCTAGGTCTAAAATGTGCATCTGGGTACCTATATATGCATATGCAGGTATAAACGTGACTATGTAATGAACCGACTGTTCCATTGTCCCTTAACGCAGTCACTTTATTTTCATGCAATCATCAGTGCAATAAATCCGCCGAATGAAAAATAATTTATCTACATATCTGCATATTGAAATTTGTATATGTATGAAGGTACATTGAAAAACAAAAACTCTCATAAGCACATATGCACATACCTAATCACTCGAGTGGAATTTTACTCTTTCCTATACATTTATACCTCAATCATTTGTGGACTATTTTCATTAGAGCAAAAATATAAATTGTGTTCTCTTCGCTCGAAAAATTCTCTTTCGATTTTCTTACTCACTAGCGCTCCCTTAAAACCCCATACTTATTTAACTCAATTGGTTTACTCTTAAATATATTTGTTTTCATAATAAATTCGTCATAAAATGGTTGTGTGGCGGCCAAATGAAAAAATCAAGCAATGGACTTTGATCTTCTTACGTGTATCCCTGCATATTCGTTCAACGGAGCAAATACCTTTATGTAGAAAAATTTAGTAAGAATAACCGTAACACACACAAACGCATACGTATGTAGTTAAACATACAAATATTTGTTTGGTATATATGTATATGGATATACGTATATATCGACTTACCGGCGCATATACCCAGTTGGTAAATTTCACAAACTTACGGTATAAGTTAAAAGAAAATATTTTAGATTCATATTGGCAATGAACTTTTCAAGTTCAATTTTTCAAGCCATTACGAATGCACCAGGCGTCGACAAAATATGAAAAGTATTTGGTAAAAACCATATAAGTATTTAAGAAAAACATGCCAGAAGTTTTCTTAGACATCCAGCACACTTCTCCTTTTCAATTAAGTTCAACAGTCCAAAAGGATCACGACGTTAACTCACAGCCTGTGATACTCATAAATAATCGGCGAACAAAAACTCTTTATCTTACACCAAGAGCGGAATAAACGGCAATAAATTATTTTTTGTTAGTGTTCAAGGAAAATAAATAATTTTGGTAACCCTGTAACATTCTTTTTCGTTAGAACAGTAAAAGTCTCTCCGACGCAAGGTATTTTGAGTGCGTCGCGCATTTCGACTATCAAATAAGTTCTGGTTCAAGTCCACTGTCGGCAGGCAATAGCAAAGCTTCAAGTGTATTTCTGCCATGAAAAAACTTCTCATAAAAAGCATCAACCGTTTGGAATAGTCATAGGTTCTGTAGGTTCTCCATTCGTAGGGCAGCATGAAGACTTCGAAGATTGTAATGCAGTGTGGTGAGCATATTTCGTTTTAATGTGGATCCTATTGAGTTCCGAGATACCCAAGTATTCTAGGTAGCAAGATGTTAGGCTCGGTTTTAAAGATCGAAGTGATTCTTGGTTGGATTCGACTTAGAGAGTTTTCAATCTTGCTGCTCCCAATTTGTGTATTTTTTCTTCCTTCTTAGATTTACTGGCCAGTTAAGAAAAACTGCCAAAACACGATGGGGCAATATTTTACGAGTCAAGATGTACGAGTCAAGCATAAGTATATATTAGGAGATACCTTCAAAAGCTCACTCGTTTTCTCTCCTTTTGGCACCTATGAGCAGTAGAGCGCAGGCGAAACACTTTACTCATAACCGCCACACACATACTCGATGATCTGCAAGAAACTTCTGCTGTTCCTACGGGAGCATCCCAGCAGGAACTGCTTACTAAAGCATAATGTTATGCTACTTTACAGAAAGTATACACGCCTCACTGCGCAGGTATTGTATAGAGGACATCAGGAGGCATTCCGTTGATGTTGTTATTGTAGCAGTTCACTGGGCACTCCGTAATCTTCCTGAGTGCAGTATTTTGGCACCTCAGGAGCATCATCCTCTAACCATCGCTCTAGGCGATCAGATGCGTGCGCCAACTGCCTTAAATGTCACCAGCAACGTTTAATTGTCTTTGCCCCAAGTGCTACTAAATAGCGGCTTGAGGAACTTTTTGCAGGTTTGGACTTTAATGGTGATGGCTGTTGTATGCGCCGAAAAGGAAGGCAAACTATCGAAAGTAACACGCCGTATCTTGTGATTATTTAACATCGGAATAGGGGTATCATCAACTTTTACTTCCAGTCATAGTTTGAACTCCATCATCCATCTTGTAAATAGTGTGGGAAAGTACAGTTCCATGTCGCACGCCCTTCTTTATGCTCCTCATTTTTTAGGTTTGATCTCGAAACATCACTAACCAAGACACTCCTTCAATCCTTGTGCAAGAGTGGATTGTGCAATGTCAACTAGAAACTTTGCATGGCTAACATGGCTAGACGCGTTGCACAAAGTAGAAGCCGTGGACGCTGAAGGCGGCTGTTGTCAAGAGTAGCATGGGACTACAAAGGTCCAAGGTTAGGCTCGATCTCAGCCCTGAACAGAAAGGTCTGGAGCAAGGTAAGTGGAACGGGATGTTCCAGTGACGAAAGGCGAGCGGTGAAATTCATTGCACTATACAGAATTAGTTTACAAGGGCGGCAGCCAAGTCCTTCCGGTACATAGAACTGGCTGCCATACTAATGACTGATTCCTTAGTTCTACATTTCAGCAAAGGGCTTGTTTTGCTTGGTTAGTTCTTTCGGCCCCTACCTATTCCTCTTTCCTACTTTGCCTTTTGAAGGTCCGTGCAGGTGAGTCCTGTTTTCTTGAGATTTTTGTTGAGTTTTCTGCCATGTAAAATAATGCAAGCATGCACTTTTTTGGCTCTATGCCTACACATTTCACGCAAACTAGTAGCTCTTTGTTAGACATATTTTTTGTTAACGATTTAATTTTCATGACATTTTACTTCCAATTGACCTATGATGCTAAATACTATTCGTACCGTGATTTTCTGCGCATAGCTTATAAGCTTCTTGAAGGGGCTGCGGAGGAAATTAACTGGGAATGTCTCCGTAACTTAATAAATAATAATGAGCAAAGCTTCATTGAAGAAAACATTAGCTCGCTCTTTGATCGCTTCGTATCACTTGTACACAAACCAGTAAATGATAAATGACAACAACCATATTAAACATCTGATTTACAAACGCAACAAAGCGTATCGCAAATGGAAGAGTTTCAGAACCTCGGAAACCTATAACACCTTTAAGACTTGCAAACGAGATGTTAACAAATCAATTAGATTAAGTAAACTAAAATACTATGAGCAACAGTTTAGTGCTGCAGTGGGTTCGAAGCAGACGTGGAACAAAATTCGTGCGATCGGGATTGGGAACAAAAATCAAACTATGCTCGATTTATGTAATGTTAATGTAAATGTACTAAATGAGAATTTTGTGTGCTTGCCCGGCTCTGTTAATAATATACATATGTTATGACAATTACAATTCTAATCCTAACGTTGTGATGTCCAGTTTTTGTTTTGAATGTCGCCAAATAAACACGTTTCTGAATAACAACGCCTTGGTGAACACATTGCAGTCGTGGTTTAGATGTAGTAGCAGCTGTATCACAGACCTCCTAAAAGTGTCTGATGACATAAGGCTCAACATTGACAAAAAGCATGTGGCTTTTCTAACTCTACTTGACCATTCCAAGCATTTGGCTCCGTAGACTATAAACTCTTAATCTTGAAGCTTAAAAAGTTATTTATCTTACTTATCAACATCGGCTTTGACTCTTATATATGTATATGAAACTTTCTACCTGTAACCAGAGGTGTACCTCAAGGCTCTATCCTTGGCCCTCTTTTATGTGTTTTGTACATTAATGATTTTTTCAGTGTGATTAAATATAGGAATGTCCATGTATATGCTGATGACCTTCAATTATATTATATATTAGTAGTCCCATAAGCTGTATTGATATTTGCATAAGTAATTTAAATTCTGGCTTGAGCCTCACAAGCAAGTGGGCTTCAGACAACGGATTAATTCTTAATCCTGATAAGTCCCAATGTATCGTTATATACAATAAAAATATATCAAGCTCAATGGCTATACAGAAGTCAAACTAAATGACGCTGTGATTAAATGTGTGGACATTGTTCAAAATTTAGGGTTACATTTAATCGAACTTTGACATGGAGCAACCACATCTTTACTGCCATAGGCAAAGTTTATGGTATGCTCCGAAATTTATGGACAACTCAACATTTTACACCAGTAAACATTCGACTGCTACTAGGTTAGGTTAGGTTGATATGGTTGCCCAGGGAATGGGCACACTTGGACGAAGAAAGATTCGTCCTTTGTGATGGAGGGGTGAGGCAGGAGAGAAACACCGATGGGATACAGGGAGAGGGCGGGGAGAGGTGGTGCTGGAATGGTTAGGAGCGTGCGGGTTACGAGCGACGACTATGTTTGCGTCGACCGCTTAATGCTGCTGATGAAATTCATCAGATTTTTAATGTCAGCGCCAGCTATATCAGCAGGCGTGGCAAAGAAGTAGGAGCCAAGATACCTAGATCTTAGCCCCGCCAGAGCAGGGCAGCTAAGGAGAAGGTGCTGAGATGATTCCACCTCATCCTCCATACATCCAGCGCAAAAAGGACTCGAGGTGATTCCAAGTCTCACAGCATGCATTCCTCGCGCATTGTGTCCTGTGAGAGGACCCACGAGATTAGAGAGCTGATATTTTGTCAGCGTCAGAAGCTCGCCCGAGTGCCTCCGGTCTACACGTGGCCAGAAGGATTACGCGACCTTACACGTTTGTGTACTTGCCCAGCGCTCGCTGAGTTGGTGCGATGCCCATCTTTCCAGAAGCAGACCGCAGGTAGTCAGGGGGATCCCAATTCTCTCCCTTCGCGGGGAAATCACCTCGCATGTCCCTTGTCTGGCCAGCTCATCTGCCTCACAGTTTCCAGCAATGTCGCACCGTCATAGACCCGAGGGCCCTTATTGCCGCTTGGCTGTCGGAGTAAATATTTACTTTCTTGACCGTTAATAAGCATTTGAGCAGCCAATCAGCTGCCTCCTTGATTGCGGCTACCTCTGCCTGGAACACACTGCAGTGGTCCGGTAGCCTGAATTTGAGTGATGCTCCCCTGAGCTCCTCGCAAAAGACTCCTCCGCCACTCCGCGACTGCTACTAGCTAAAACGTATTTCTTACCAACGTTACTGTATGGTTGTGAGTTAAATACTCCTTTTGATAGTGTGTGTCGTAGTAAGCTTAATGTTTTGTGTAACAACATTGCAAGACACGTTTACTGTAAAAAACGTTATGACCATATTTCTGTTTTTGCTTGCTTAGGTTTAAATGTTTAGATTTACTGCAGAAGATCATTAACACTTAGGAACCCAGATACCTCAAAGATCGACTTGCCGTTCGTTAAACTTAGTCCCGATGAAATACAGTTATTTGGTGACTGAACGTCATTACTTTGTGTTCTCTGTCCGTCTTTGGAATTCCATACCTTACAAAATTAAGCGTATAAAAGAAAGCTCGTGTTTCAAAAATAAATAGCTTCGCTACCTTGCCGAAAATTACTGAAGGTACTGAAATGGTTCCACATTATTTAAATCTCTTCCAATTAATCCCTACTCCTACTACTACTATTTTTACTTTCCTTTTTTAATACTTTCTTCAACTTCTATTTCTTTACCACTGTAATTTTAATTTTAATTTTGATTTTACTGTTAATCCTTTTATGTAAACTATTCTTAAGGTCAATCATTGTAAAAATAACCTATGGTTGTATGTTTGACTTTAATAATAATAAATAAATAAATAAATATTTTATTTTTTATTTTTAAAAGCTTACATGATAATAAAATTATAAGTAAACTAAGCAAACGCAGCGCTAGCAGCAGAGGCTTTCGTCTGGCTGGTGATGTATGTGGAATCAGATACGACGGAGTAGGTCGGTGTCGTTCAGAAATTTGTAAATATTTTTGATGTTTTCTTCAGTGGCTTCTTTTAGAAGTAGAAAGGGATCTGTGTTACTGAAGTGGTGAAGACTTTGAGAAGCAAGTTCTGGGCAGGATACCACTAGATGATGTACACTGACTGTTGCTTGGCAGAAGGGGCAGGTGTTGGATGTATTACCCTGTAATAGGTGTAAAGGTGTAATGTGGTTGGTGGATACCGATGATGGATAGGCAGTTTTTGAGCGTTTGGGGTTAATATTGGAATAATGGTGTTTATAATACGACCATTCACGAAGTAACTTAGTTTGCCTCTGTTCATGAATAAGTCGTTGTATGTCGCTCGGTAGGATGACTTCTGATGTGACTGTTGGTGTAATGGACATGTCTTTGGCAATTGTATCTGCCAGTGTGTTACACTGGCTGCCTGAGTGCCCAGGTATCCACATAATTTTGATGCTACTCCGATGGGTTATTAGTAGATATGTTTTTGATACTGTCGATTATTTTGCTTGATTTTTTGTGGTTTTTAATGGCTTGGAAGCAGGACAAACTGTCGGAGCAAATTATATGTTTACCCTTACTTTTGGCGCAGTATTAAACGGCTTGTAATATGGCGGTTGCTTCAGCGGTGAAAATAGAGCAGAATGAAAATAAAAGGCCGTACGCGATAACTTCCTGATTTTCCTTTACGACTGCGTAAGAAGTTTGGGATCCTTTTGACACGTCAGTAAAAACCAATTGTCACCCGTTAAATTTGTAGTCTGTGATAGATTCGGCGAACTTGACCCTGTAAACGGCGTTTGGCGTATTATCTTTCCGTAAATTAACTAAGTCGTTGATAAAAGATTTTTTGCTAACCGCCCACGGTGGGTGATTAGTGTACCGCAGAGTGTGTAGTTTAGAAGGCAGTTCCGCATGTTTAGCAATATCTACGTACATATGTATGTACATATACACATATTTGTGTATTGATGGCTTTATTGCTTTAAAAAAATTTCAGAACTTATATTATCGAGAATGGACTTTATTAAAACAAAAATTTCATTTTCTTATTTCACAATTTTAAATAAAGTCGTAGAATTCTTCCACCGAGAACCAGTTGATGCATAACTCTCTATTTCAAATACCTCTCTTACACATGCTTCGCTCAGCTACATAAATAAATACTAAGCATTTTTAATTTTTCGAAGGTAAACAAGTTCTACTTAAACTTGAAGCTAATTTTTCTGCTCACACTAGACTGCATAACTCAGCCGCAATAAGCCATTCGCGAAGTTCATACGCTGTTGTTTAGTTGATAAAAACAATATTTGGCATTTAAATTTTACATATTTTTTTAAATAAAAATTGATAAAAATCCCAAAAAAAAAATCAAAAAAATGAATACAGCAACAAGTGCCATTCCACCATTGGCTACATTGAACGTGCCAAGTCCCACCACAACTGGGGCTGGGAAGATTGTAACAAATCTTTTAACTATTGACAACCCCGTCTTCTGTTGCTTCCTTTTCTGGGCCAGTGTGCTGGTGATTAAGATGCTGCTGATGTCGTTACTGACAGCACTACAACGGTTCCGGCATAAGGTATGTAGTAATTGTGCACATAATTTTGCTTTTCAGGAAGGTGTTCATCTTTTTATTTTGCAAGATCATAAAAAATTCGACATACAGTTTTGGGTACTGTTGCTGAAAGAAGAGGAGCAAGTAGGCAATATGGAATCTTAATTCAAATATAGTATTTAATAAATCTACTGAACTTTGAGTTGCGTGACTTAAACCGGTTTCAATATATTCTGAAACGCAAAACAGCAAAGATTTTATACGCAACTTATGTATATACAGATACTTACATATATGCAAAGTAAAACAACTGAGATAGAAAATTAGAAAAAAAAATAATTTCTCTAATTCAGCAGTACGTGCATATGTATATATATGAGAAATTTCTGGTTGCTTGACAGTTTCCGCTACAATGTATCCTTCATAGAAATGTATCATTGAATTATTGATACACAAAATCATGAAAATATTTGATTCTGCTTCAAAAGTTCTAATTTAGACTTTTGTAGACCGTAATTTCTATCCCAAAAAAACATTTTCACTTTGAGTGAGTGTCACTTTAAATTTGATATTAATATTTAATAGCAACCGATTCGTCCGAGTCATATTCATTTTTAGTACACATGCACATATTTACAATTGGTGTCTTTTGTTCAAAATTTACAGATTCTTGGTATATTTCCTCATAGCTGCTTGCGAAAGGTAAAGCTCCATACATAAAACCCATTATTTTAAAGAACATTAATACCAAAAAATCAGTTTTCTCACTTGAAATGGAATATCGTTATACAACACATCATATGTACGTACTTATTAGTAATAAAAAAGTTGCGAATTAAATTTCACTTTACTTTCATTGTAATTATTAGGTATTCCCCAACCAAGAGGACTTATTTTTTAAAGAGCTTGAAGTGCAATTCAATGATCCTCATGTCGAACGTGTACGCCGGTAAGTACCTATATACGGGTGGCGCTGAATTCCTGTTTTCGTTAGACGTACACCTCAGCGATTAAAAATTAATGTAAGCGTTGCCCTTCACAACTCAGGCGACGTTTGAAAATTACTTTCTCAGTTCACTTCATACCTAAAATTTCCTTTACAGTGCACACCGCAATGATATGGAGAACATTTTACCTTACTTCACTATGGCACTCTTGTACATTTGCACGAATCCGAATCCAACTGTTGCCTGTATACTCTTCCGCATCGTGACTATTGCGAGAGTACTGCACACACTCGTGTACGCCTTTTACCCAGTACCACAGCCATCGCGCATCATTGCTTTTGGAGTAGCATTTACCATAACAATTTACATGGCTTGCGCGGTAGCATTGGATATGTTGTCATACATTTAAGCATTATTAAGTCTAAATGATGTATTGAAAATGGTTTGGAAAATATTAAATTTACTTTTTTTCGATTTAAATCATTGTTTTAATTCAATTTCCATACATATTGGCAACTCTCACACATTCTTTAACCGTTTACGTAATAAACTAGAAATAAATATAATAACATTTAATATTTCGACTGGCAGAACTTGCAGCTCAGACAACTTCTCGACTTCGAAGTTGTTAAAATTAGTTAAGACTTAGATAACAATCAAAATTTTACGGTTCAATTTGGATTTGTTTATTTATATGTTAAAGCCCTGCGCTCGCATGCATTGTTTGTGTGCCTCAATCAATGATGTGCAATTCTCCTCGCCACGCTCAACAATGCTGAAAAAGAAATTAAACAATATTATGCAATAGAAATGAAACAAAGAAATCTAACTAACCAGGCATCACGCGCTTTCTTGGTATCCGGACAAGCACAACATGCCTTGCATTTAGGTTTCTCAGCCGGTTGTGGTGCTGCTCCAGTGACACTATTGGCTGCCGCTTGCGTTACTTCCTTTACTGGTGCATTTCCCATTGTGCTATCTGTTCCAAAATGCTGATTAAGATTTCTAAAATATAAAGGTTGAACTTATCACTTCGTTGCATTATTTACAAAATAAAATCAATTTTACTTTTGATATTTCACAACTTTTCAATCTTTAAATCATTTCCACTCACCTCTAGAATATTATAATGCTGAAGTTCACAATAGTTGCCGAAAACAATCAAGAATAATAGGTTATTCAATTCGCTTTGGAAAACAAGATTTGCTTTTCCAAGGCGTACACGGTTTTAGCAATAGAGCAGCTGACTTGGTTTTTATAGCAATTTGATGGTTTGAATGTCGAGGTTTTCTATTTGCATCATCGTTTCGTTTGTTTTTTAATATTCTGATTGAAAATTTCATATTCAAACCACCAAAATGCAAAAACGAAAGCCTTAGAAATTGGATTTTTGGCCTACTGCTTTCACGTTGTATGAATTCGCTTTGCGCCTTGCCGCATTAGCATTTGGTTTATGAAGTTCACCGTTAGATGGCGCTCGTTTATGGATTATGTATTTTCATTATGAGGAGGAGCTAAGCCACCAAATAGACTGAAATAATTTTTTTATATTACATTAATTCACTTTGCTCGAAGAATTGTGCTTATATATCTTAAATTTTTGATATGTTCTGCTCCATTTACTTTTGTAATGAATATGAACCTCCATATTATTTAATTACATTACAGTCAATACTTTTTGACCTCCTGACTTATTCTACTGCTTCACGCATACAACCGTAATCAGATAAAAGTTCCTGCCACTCAAGACGGAAAGAGCTATTAAGTCAACGACTGCTGACCAATAGCAAAGGACAATCACTTACCTCCAACTCCATCACTGTACGAAATTTAAAAATAACAGTCGGTAAACACCAAAATTCCCAGTTGGACACCAAAATTCCCAGTTGGGATAAGGTACCCAAATTGCTCCTGGTAACATATATGGTAAGCTCAACAAGACCACTGCTCAAAATCTACAACGAAGTTGGTCTACGAAAAGCTTCTCATAGTAACTAATAGTGTTTTCTCTGCTCGAAAAACATGTCATCTCATTGTTCGGTAACCTTACAAAAACGTTGTCATATCCCTTGCGAAAATGTTGCATATCTCATATAATAAAAGACTAGAAAAATCCAATTTGTTGTAACAATTAAAGTTTTGAACAACTGTTTTGACGAACTTGTTAACACAGATAAAAAAACGGAGAAAAAACGCTGTCCAAAAATTCCAATGACGTTTGGAAAAATATTTATGAAAACTTATACGATTTAGTATATTTGAATGTACAATTTTTGATCCCATAATGGCTAAAGCTACCACTATAAAGGATGCTCTTCGCATATGGGAAGAACAGAATAAAAAGGATCCCATTTCTGCTATAGATATTGGCTTACAGTTTCAATATCCACCAATTGAAAAAATGGATGCCACACTTAATACTCTTGTCAGCTGTCGAAAACTCAGCCTTTCTTCCAATATGATTGAAAAAATAGTTGGCATTAATCAGCTTAAAAATCTTCGTGTACTTTCATTGGCTAGAAATAACTTAAAAAACATTAATGGTATTGTAAGTGAGCGAATGTAACAAAATATCAACTGCATTTATATTATAATTAATTTCCATGTAAACAGGAAGCACTTGGAGACACATTGGAAGAGTTTTGGGTTAGTTACAATATCATTGAAAAAATAAAACCCATTGAGTCGATGAAAGCACTACGAGTATTTTACATCTCACATAATCTTATTAAAGACTGGGCAGAGTTTAATCGCATGGCAGCCGCACCTAAGTTGGAAGAAATTTCGTTTCTTGGCAACCTACTCAACGAAAATATGGATGAATTGGCCTTTCGAAGCGAAGCAATACGTCGTTTGCCGCTAATTAAGAAACTGGATGGTGAACCGGTCATAAGGGGCGATTAGTTCAAATTTGCAAAAGTCATAATTCAAATGGTTTATACAGTTTTATTTGCAAGAGGAAAAAATATGTAATTACAATTTAAACTTTTCTTAGCCGGTGCCGCTCTGACGACAATCCGTTATACTTTACGGAAACAATCCCGTTTTACAATGGACCATGTACTTACCCAGAGCGGTATTCCTCAAGAATATATTGAAAATTCTGTATACTATATATAATTATAACTATAACAATAACCTTATAATTATAACAATAACCTACGTTTTTTTTTTCATCTGCTCTGATTTAGAGGAACCAGCTAGCACATGACATCAGAATTGGAATCATTACTATTTTGAGAGGCTGCACTCTTTAAACGCTGTAGCAGGTTGTGCGAAACAAGATCTAGTTTAAGATGTTGAATACTTAAAGCACTTCCATCCCAGTCCATTAGCGATTTAAACTTTGCTGGCTCACAAAGGTTTAACAATTCTGTTAAGAAGTAAATTGATTTATAAAAATAGTGCATTATTTAGATTCGTATACTAACCCATCCCTCCGCTTTGATATTCATTGCGTTCCTTCTCCAGCGTAATTCTGATAACATCCTGCCGAGCCGCATGTTGTTTCGAGCGGTTTTTGCTGATGGACTGTTTTAGGGCAATATGCGCAAGTTCCTCGTCAAAACGTTTCAGATAGAGAGAGATAAGATCTTCGAATTCCTGCGGAGATAATGGTTCGGTACGCTTGTCATCAATGTGATCCAAGAACCAACAGAGTTTCTCTCCCATTATATTGCTTTTGATTGCATGACCTAAGCGCGCTTTGTGTTTGTTATTCTGTCGACGTGCTTTACGGCTCAAAGCTTTCGTTTTCCTACTGTTTGGGTGCTTACATTTTTCAAGTTCCTTCCGGAGGTTGGTCTGCAAACAGATCAGTTTTAATTGTATAAAAAGTTCTTGAAAACCGGGTACTATTTCATTAATTTACCATTTTTACCAAAAATTTGCACGTGCTGTAAAATGTTTGTTTTCTTTTGGCAGTAAGAACACATATATAATGAAGTTCATTGTAATAGATTGAGATTTCGTTAACGCATTGTGCTTACGAGATATTTCCCACTACTCGACATCTATTACCCGTTACTTTGATGGCTTATGATATGAATAACTGATTTTGATAAAAATAGTTTATATTTCCAACGTATTGCTAAATCATGTAGCATTTTATGATTAACTAGTCGCATTCAATAACAAAGTTATCCACCACCGGGCAGCATTCCACATATAGAGTATAATCGAAGGTTCTCTCACAAAGAGAAGGAACAGAAAATTATCCATCACTTCCGAAATCTGGTAGGAAAAAACATATCAGCTGAGTTTGTTCACAAATTTCTGTGTTGCTAAAAACAAATTACAATAAATATGTATACTTTATATATTTACTTGTATTTTTGATGATAAATTTTAAATTTTATCGTTTCTGCCTATAAAACAAATTACAAACCGACACATGGGTAAAAGTGTAGAAAATACCAGACATATACAAATGTTTTCGTGTTGAATAGTTTTTACTGGCTAAAAATTCTCCAGCAAAGAATTAGCGTCTCTCTCGCTTCGAACTATAACTTTCTTCTCTTAATTTTTGATTGATGGATATATTTCTGGCGTTAACGAATGCCTTTGCAAAAACTGGAAATATGTAACTATTAAAATTCTTTGTCTTATCGGACATGACTAATGTTGAGACTAAATAGGTATTGCTGTCAAATATGACAGTTGTAACTTAACCAAGATCGCCGCTATTTCCTGTCAAAGTTTGAACTTTCGTAAAATCTTGTGTATATAATTGCTTGTTAAATGTTTAGCCGATCGTCTATTCTAGTTTGCAGTGCGCGTGTCCATGTTGTACTACAGTATAATATCGTCACGGAATGGCAATTAGTTTTAATGAGAAACTGTTTTTATGGCAGAAATGCACTTAGCTACTATTGCCTGACGAGATGTGAGCACTATTCGAAAAATTGTTTGTCTATCATAAGAGGCTTCAGATTCACAGTGGTTATTCTTTTCATATCTAAATATTTGTGTCTCATGTTAAGTAATTTTATCGGTAAGAAATTTATATTTCGCATCTTTTAAAATATTAAAATATTTGTTTGACATTACTTTATTCCAATGATACAACTTTTTCTAAAAAAGTCATTGTTTTTCTATATCATCCCGCTGAGAGTGTTATATCTACTTTGCGCAGTCTTAGCGCTGGCAATGGTTTTATTATTTCTTCTCTAACACAAATAATTTAAGATACATTTTCACGTTATACAAACTGACATAAAAATTTGATAAAATAAGCATTCGGTTATGCTTTCACATCATCTCCTTTCATTTATTTAATATTTTCACATCATCTCCTTAATTTATTAAATGTATTTGTATGAAACATGTAGAAATTAAAGTGATTTGAAAAAAAGAAGAGTTATAAATTTACGAAATTTACAAATTCCCAAATGAATAGAAAAATGCCAACTAAAATGATAGCGGCAGCACTGATCACTGATCATGGCAATGTGTCTGACAGTTTTCGCTGTAGAAGAACAACAAACATATTTGACAGATAATGATAAGAACGGATGTCTGTCTATTTGTACAATGCACATAGTTTCTTTATTTTTCTTGTTCACGTTTTTCTGAAGTGAAGTAGTACTAGCAATCATATGTAAATATTGAATATTGGAGTGTCCTAAGCTAAATAAAATTTATATTTTCGGTAGCATACCAATTAAATCCATTATATAGCCGTTAAGTCTACTTAAACATGTCTCGCATGTTCTTGAGAAATGGTGCAGCGACAATTCTAAAAAATCATTTACCTCATTCGGTGAAATTTTGCCGGAAAGTACGTGTAATTAAATACAAAATACCGAAATATCATTAACACATTTTATTTACTAGCTAAGTACAAAGTATCACATTATATTTATGCTATTCAAAATGAGTATTGGAATGCGTATAGGAATTTGAAAATAAGTACAGCAATCGTTTGGAAATTGCATAACTCACAAATACCACATTTGTATATAAACATATTGACCTTTGCCTATAGCCTTCCAAAAAAATATTTAAATTTAATGCAACACTCGTACAGATATTTCGATATTTATTTTTAAATTTTTTAGTGGTTGAAAAAAAGTTATCCATTGAATTTTTGTATCACGTAAAACGTCAGTTCGAACACAAATATGCACAAAAATATTATGTTGTTGTAACAGCACACTTTTAAAGGAATACTGTTGAAGTAGTTCAAATGAACACCACTGTCACTAACATGAAATGTTAAGTATTTTGCCACTTAGCCCATCTGTTCGGCTATAAGTCACTGCTTGGAATTAAATATGATTTAGAGAATATAGAGAATCGTTTCCACGACAGTCGGTTCTACGTTACCGAAACGACCAAGATTTATATCCGGCCAAGGACTGCCACTCCAGCAGCATTCACCGTATGTACTATAAGTGTGGGGAATGTTTATGCTGCTACAACAACAACAACAACAATATAATATATCTTTAAATAATTTCTGAAGCCGAATTTATACCGAACATAGTTCTTAATCGAACTTTAGCGAAATTCAAGCCAGGCCTTCCAATTAATCTCTTCAACGCAGAGTTAATCTTTATTTTACTCTGCTACTAAAGCATTGAATACTTTCAGGATACATCATCTAACAAGTTTGATTGCTGTGTGTTTATTCGCTTACCATTTTATAGCTCTGGAAATACTATCTCGAAACCCTTGGGCTATGACCGCTTCTGTGATTTATCAGACTAACACCTTCACATTGACTAGGATTCCTCTTCGTACAGATTTATTTTCTGGATTAAAGTACAATTTGAAATTTGCCTCATTTTACTTCAGAAATATTTTAATAATGACAACATGACTTGAGCTTGATCAGAGGAAAACGTTGAAAGTACAGGCATTACACTTTATCTAAATAGTGATAATCATATCGGGGCTTTACAATTTTTTTATTGTAATGGCTCTGAAGCTTGTAGAAAGCTGATTAAAAACAAGGGCCAATGCAGTAATTCGAAAATTAATTTTCGGAAAAGTATGTGGATCTGATAAGCTACTCAAGAGGCTCATGCCGATTCCACGATTTGAGACCCCAATTCTCTGTTTGTGTAATTTCAGTTAGTATTAATTTGAGTTTTTCGGTGGCGGTGGTTGAATTAGCGGGATTTGTTTCCAAACTGTCATTTCATTTCTGCGTTAGTTGCGGATTTCCTCTTTAATTCGTCAAACCTGTATTTATACGACTTCATCCACGATATACTATTTCCCAATTCTCAAGTTCAAGGTATAAGAATCTTTCTACATATATGTATATTGAATCTGGTGAAAATAAAGGTATTTTTCCAGGTCAAATCAATACAAACCGCATAAAACTCTGATTCTTTGATGAACAAAGTGTTGTCAAAAATGATATACATATATTCCCATATCTATGTACAATACTTAAAGTTTTATCTAAATCTTTCTAAACTGTTGTAGAAAAAATGTACATGAAATTCTCATACAGGTTCAAAAAACTAACACAACGATGTAAGACAACGCCATTGCCCATCTAATGAATATTGTTTTGTCTTTTTAAAGTAAGTTTAATTTTCTTTTCAGCCTCTCAAAGCGACTCAAATTCGGCACCTGAGCTTGACACCATGCATGGAAAAATTAGTGTCATTTAAACTCAGCGACATTGGTGAGGGCATTCGCGAAGTTACTGTGAAGGAATGGTAAGAAACAACAATTTTTAGTACCATTATATTGCCATTGAAAAGAATATTTTACTTACAGGTTTGTCAAAGTCGGTGACACTGTAGAACAGTTCGATAATCTCTGTGAAGTGCAATCCGATAAGGCATCCGTTACAATCACAAGTCGTTATGATGGAAAAATCGTGAAACTATATCATCCAGTGGATGATATCGCTTTGGTCGGCAAACCATTATTGGATTTTGAGGTCGAGGAAGAAGGTGATAGCGAGAGCTCCGATTCTGAGTCAAGCTCCGATGTGGATTCCAATTCAATAAACAAGATGTCTGCACAATCGGCATCTGGAAAAGTCGCTAGCGACGAAGATGTGGCGCGTCATATAAGCCTTGCAACGCCCGCTGTGCGTCGTTTGGCTATGGAAAATAAAGTGGACCTTTCTGTGGTATCGGGAACAGGTAGACAAGGACGTGTGTTGAAAGGGGATGTACTCGAGTATTTAGGGCAGTTGCCAGCTGGCACCAATGTACCACATCCAACGATTGCCAAGCCGGATGCGTTTAAGTTGTTTGAAACACAATCCGACGAAAAGCGTAAATCTGCTGTTGCTGACCGTGTTGAACAATTGAAAGGAGTACCTAAAGCGATGCTAAAGTCTATGTCTGAATCTTTGGTATGTATTTTGAAAAAAAAAAATCAAATCAAGTGCACTAATCCAATTCAAAATTTAGAAAATCCCTCACTTTGCCTACAGCGATGAAATTGATATGACAAAACTGATGGATTTTCGTTATCAGTTACAACCCGTAGCCAGCGAAAGAGGTATATCTAAGCTAACCTTTATGCCTTTCTGCATCAAGGCTGCTTCTATTGCACTCTTGAAGTATCCTATTTTAAATAGTTCGCTGAATATTGAGAAGGAGGAGGTAATATATAAAGCTGCACACAATATCAGCGTGGCGATAGACACTCCTCAGGGCTTAGTAGTGCCCAATGTTAAGAATTGTGAGATTAAGAATATTCTAGAAATCGCCAAGGATTTGAATGGCTTAATCGAAAGGGGTCGCAATGGTGCTTTAACCCCGAAAGATTTTGCTGATGGCACTTTTTCTCTTTCGAACATTGGTGTGGTAAGTTACTGGTGGAAAAAACCTCCCCTATGTATGTATGTACATACGTATATATAATATTAAAAATATTGTTTTAGGTTGGCGGCACTTATACTCATCCCTGTATTATGGCGCCACAAGTAGCCATCGGTGCCATGGGACGCACGAAGGTAGGCATATAAATTGAAATAATTTTATGTAACAAATTGTTATTTAAATTCAGCTTTAAAATCAAAATACAGTCGGAAGGAAGTAAGGGTTTTATATTTTTTGTTTGTCGGCTCAAATCAGGCAACCAGTCATTGGTATACGACTCGCCTAAATAAATGAATAAATATGTGATTGCACTTCGCTTTAAGGATTTCTCGTATCCTCTACTCTTCACAATAACTCATCCAGACTCAGTTCTTTCAATAAACCCAGAATGGAGCTGGCATGAATTGTCCAAATCGACTCTCTAGTATTGCAACGAGAGTACAGAATCGCAACAAGGTCCTCAAGTCGCTCGCCGGCAGCACTTGGGGCAAAGACAAAGAAATGTTGCTGTCGACTTTCAAAGCAATAGGCCGACCGGTTCTGAACTATGCCGCGCCTGTCTGGCCGCCTGGAACCAGTGATACGCAGTGGACGAAGCTCCAGACCTGCCAGAATACTGCCATCAGGACCGCGACAGGATGTCTCCTGATGTCCCCTATTCAACACTTACATGACGAGGCGTGGATGCTCCCTGTTAAGGAGCACAACAAAATGCTCGGCAAGCAGTTTCTGCTTGGGTGTCACCGTAGGCCTCACCCATGCAGACACCTGCTCGAGCCTGAGCCACCTCCCAGGCACATCAGGAGACACTTCCTCAACTACGTGGACGAGATCCAGGACAAAACGGACAGACCACTCCAGGATCAGACAGTGTACAGACAGGCCATAAACGACATTCATCGGGAGACTCTCACCACCTTCTTAAGCTCCCGACCCCCAAATGCCGTTATCGGAGTCCAACCACCACCTATCGCAGACGAAGAGCTCCAGCTTCCCCGAGAGTCCCGCGTAATCTTAGCACAATTACGTTCTGGATACTGTAGCAGGTTAAACTCCTACCTATCCAGAATCGACCCCGACATACTAAACATATGTCCAGCATGTGAAGGTACCCCGCACGACACTAACCAACTCTTCACATGCCCCATCAGACCCACTCATCTAACACCCCTCTCCCTCTGGACCCAACCCGTCGAAACTGCCAGTTTTCTTGGCCTACCGTTAGATGAGCTAGACGCAGACGACCGGTAATTACATTACACTGACAGGGCGAAGATACTGCTACAACAACAACAACAACAACTCTCTAGTATGCTCTTGTCATTAAAGTATAGTATGCGGCTGTTGTTCTAACACTAAATTTGAGGAGATGATATTTTCAGGCGGAGGTGATAATTTCAGGAGTTGATATCTTCACATAATCTGATGACTTTATCTAAGTAGACGAAAAGAAACAAATATATATACATATATTATATGTGTATAATTGGCTCCTACACCTTTACTGAATGTTTGACCGAGCTTCCCCTTTATTTGGGGCGTGCGTCCTGATGATATTCCACAAATGGAAGAACAGTTTTAAGCCGACTCCTTATGGCATATGGTTTTTTTTTTTTTTGGGTGTTCAACGTTTGGTATTGAAAAATACCTATTATCGGTATGCAAAACTAAGTGCTCTGGTGCATCAACGTTATGAGAGTGAAATGGCATATGGTTTTGATGAGAAGTTTTTTCATGTCAGAAATACACTCGGAGGTTTGCCATTGCCTGCCGAGGGCGACCGTTATTCGGAAAAGCGCCGAAAGAAAATACTGTTAGAAAATAAGCTCGAGCTTGAAGGGCCCTGTGACTGCATTAATTTAAAATCCATCAAATATATCGTATTTTAGATGCATATCATAATCATATATAGGTAACTGTAAATTTTACATTATATGAAATGTAGTAATGAAAATTTTAATTAATCTTCTTTTTTTAGGCTGTGCCACGATTTAATGAAAAAGATGAAGTTGTTAAAGCTTACGTGATGAATGTCAGCTGGTGTGCAGATCATCGCATTATTGATGGAGTCACCATGGCCAAATTCTCTAATCTGTGGAAACAGTATTTGGAGAACCCGGCTTTATTTTTGCTAAACTAATACTCTAATGATCCCTTGGCGGAAAACTCTATGAGCTCAATTTAACTGAAAGGCTGTTTGCTGCATTTATTTACATAATTTAGTTAAAAAGTGAAACATCTTGTTCTTATCGTCCAAGATGTGCACCTTACCAAGTGCATTTAGCGAGCTTTAAGCTCCGAACTATAAATCGTAATCTATGGGTGATATACCTATTACTTGTTGTGTCAAAGGCATTTAAATATTTTTAGAAAATACTGGTTTATGTATAAAGCGAATAAATGATTATAGTTTTTATATTACATTTATTTTTTTTTAATAAAGAACACGTTTTCTTAGTCGGTAGGGAGACCCGGTTCTTGCTGAAATGTATATATAGGGTCCGCCATATAACTTTACGGAATTAAAAATGCTATAAAAGGAAACTACTCAATATTTTTCCAAACTGTTTTTTTTTATTTTGAAGTACAATCCTTCCGGTTAATGATGGAACACAACTTCATTCATATGGACTTTGTACGGCGTCATACCAAGGTCTTTACGCAAAATTCGTCTCAATGATGTCTCCGAAATGTCCAATTGTTGAGAACGACGGTGAACTGATGTTCCTGGTGATTCACGAACACTCTCGGCCACAGCAGCAATATTTTCGGGTGTATGCACGGTTTTTGGTCGGTCACGCGTTGGTTTGTCAATAAGCAACCCAGCTTCTCTTACTTTTTTCGCAAAGTAACGCACATACGCTTCATTCGGTGCTTTCCTTCCCATTGCCGTACGTAATTTTCGTACACATTCTGCAACATTACCATGATTTTCAAAGTAATGTCGCAATATTTCCAGCGTTCTTTGAGCGTATACACAACCATTTTCGTTCAGCGGAAGAATAAAACTAATTTTCTGTCAAATCAGATGACAGCTAAGTGTTACCATTCTTCAAATAATACCTAGTTCAAATCCGTAACGATAGATGGCGGGCCCTATATATACATGCACTTATTACACAAGATGGCACACAATTAATCACCTTTTCGGAAGATTTTATAATTTTTGCTAATGCCGTCGTACGTCAATCATATTTGACACTTGTGAACTAGGCAGCTACAGTTTACACACAGGCAAGCAATGCAGCGCGTAAAGGTGAAAATAAAAATAACTTCTTTAGTAATAAAGTTATTCAAAAACAAAAATTGCCGATGAATTTTGCGCCACGTTGTATTTGAAGATGGCTCGAGCAATACATCATCTCGCATCATGCATAAAGTTATTTAATATCTCTTTCTCTTCTGGGCGAAATTGTTTGGGCCTGAAATTGGATTGCATGTAAAATCCAATGGCTATGGTGGTCGCAGTAGCCGAATGGGTTGGTGCATGATTACCATTCTGGAGTGCGTTGGTTCGAGTCTCCATGCATGAACATCAAATAATAGAACAAGTTTTTCTAATAGCGGTCCCCTTCGGCAGGCAAACTTCCGAGTGTATTTCTGCCATGAAAAAGCTCTTCATAAAAATACCTGGTATTCGGAGTCTTTCTCGAATGAAACGGTAATATCGCAAAAAGCTATTACTTATGTGTGGGACATTTTATCCACGATAAAGCAATTATGTATGTTATCTTCGGAGATTCCGAATAAGAAAAAAATATGCGAACTGTAGATCCGTTTAACAAACAAACTACATCTCAGTTTTCTGAGGCTAAGAAACACTGAACAAGGAATTCGCCGCAAATTGGATTGCATATTTCTAACGGTTTGCTTGACTAACGATTTCAGTACCATGTTTTCCACAACAGAATCAGAGATATAACGCGAGTTTCGCTGCATTATCGAACCTTGACAGGCGGCTTCTAGATGGACCTATGAAGTAGGAGGGAGAGTTTACTTTAATCTTAGCGAGTGCCATACATTCCCAAACGTTTGCCAACTGGAAGGAATGTAAAATATTTCTTATACACAATGACCTATGACTAATTATGCCACGAACTTAAAAAATCTGCTTGACACACCTGACCGGTGTACCCGCGAAGAACTGATTGAGAGTTTCTGAGTATTTTAGGAGTAGAAGAAGTCCTTGAGAACTGAGAGCTGTTAAGAGTTGAGTATCTCAAGACAAGGAGGGCACTAAGCACTAGAGTATCTCATCTACAGTTCGATATTATGTACATATTGTATGACCGGAATGAGGTACGTTAATGTATCGACGTTTTTTTGATCCTTTTATTTAGTTTCCTTTGCTGACCTTAGAAGAAAATTAAATCCTTCAGATGAAGTTCCGATTATTGTTTTTCATTTCTTAAGGCGAAACATCAGAGAATTCCAAAAATTAAAAATGTATCTATACAATTTTGTTGAATGCCAAGATATACATACAAGTAGAAGAGTTGGACAGAAAAATTTTAAGTAGTTTGTCTCCTATACCACCTATAAATACAAAACCGGACTGTCCCCCATAAAGTCATGGGATAGTTTTTTCTGACTTAGGTATTTATTGGGTATGGGAATAAGTTTCCGTCCTTTCTTAGCCAAAGTTACGAAATATTTAAGCAATTAAAAAATACATGATATTATGTGAAGTATGTGCTACTGGAAGCTAAAACTTTACCACATCTTTCAGGCAGCATGCGGGTTCCTCTGACGAAAAATTCGAGTTCTTTTGATTTGATTCATTCATTGAGCCAGTTTGCGATGCTTTCGTAAGAAGTGAACCGTTCTCCAATATGGGCTGACTGCATTGATCGGAACAGATGGTAATCCGAAGGTGCAATGTCTGGAGAATATGGCGGCTGGGACAAGATTACCCAATTCATTCCCTCTAAATATTTCTGGACCAATTTAACAAAGTGTGACCTGCCGTTGTCATGTAGCAAAATCAGTTTGTTATGTTTACCGTCCCATTCCGGCATCTTTTCTTTGAGATCTCGATTCAAACGCATTAGCTGATGCACAAGATGCACAACATAACCTTTGAAGCATGCATTTGGATGGACCTGGTTCACCTGACAGGCTCCAACATTTTCGACGCTTAGGGTTATCATAATAGATCCATTTTTCATCGCCAGTGAAGAGGCGATGCAGAAAACCTCTTCTTTTCTGCCGTTCAAGAAGCTTCTTACACGTCACCAAACGTCTCTCGATATCCCTCTCCTTCAATTGATGTGGCACCCAGCTATCTGCTTTCTGGACCATTCCCATCTCGTTAAAACGTTTACCGACGGTTGATCAGTCAACATCCAACTCTTTAGACATATCATCAAGGGTTCGACATGCGTCTTCATCCTCACGTCGAAATTGCCTCTATGGAAAGCACTATTCACAAGTTCTATTTGATGAAGCGTGATTACTGTATTGAACAATATACGACACGTTTCAGCTGCACTTTTCTTTAAAAGGTAATAATAATGATGCTTTTTCGGGACGAATGTAGACATTTTTGACGTCAGATAAAAAAAGATCTTTACGCTTCAAACGAATGTCAACTACTGCGATCGAGACCTTAAGTATACACCTTCAAATCACCAGTATATTACTAGAGCAAACACAAAAATAGTATCAGTAGCGACACCTCTTTTACGAGGGCGGAAACTTATTCCCATACCCAATAAATACCGAACATGCAGAAGAATGTAGCACATGCTTGAATATTTAATAAAATAAATAATCCGTTTTGTATAAGAAATTTGTTTTTGGTTATTGGATAAAGCAGCAAAGCGATTGGGTCTGGTGGTGAACGAGGGTATAACGAAGTACCACTGTCACTGTTGACAGTTATGATTTCGAGGTTTTAAGAGACTTCTTTTATTAAGGTACTAGCATTAACACCGATAATAATGTCAGCCTTGAAATCCAACAGATAATCTCTCTTGCCAACAAGTGCTACTTTGGACTAACTAGGCAAGTAGTAAACTCCAATATCCGATTAGCCGTTGGTGACGGCGAGTATCGTAAGCGATGGCACAATGAGCTGTATGAGCTTTACGATGACATAGACATAGTGGAGCAAATAAAGATCCAGCGGATCCGTTGGCTATTATTGGTGTTTCCCACAGGCGCCGGTTAGCACCGACTGGCGCGCTTTGTTAGACTCGGCCAAAATCGCGTCAGCGATTATTGCTCCAATCAAGAAAAAGAAAAACTAATAAGAGTTTTTTAAAAAATATCAGGCAGATTGAGCGAAAGATAGTAGTAGAGCAGCTGATTTGGTTCTTATCTATTTAGCTGGTTTCTAATTTGTCAAATTTTGCTTAAAAAACTTAAAATTGTCAATCTTTATTTAAAGATTTTGACTATAGGGACCAAAACAAAAATGAAATACATCGCTTTCGTTGAGTTGGAATCTAAAGCCTTGATTGTTGATTGACTATCTAAAAGATAGCTACTCTTGTACTATTTTCTTTGTAGTGTTTTAGGGATTTATATGCTTCTCTCCTTGCTATAGTTATGACTGGAATACGCTGGCATAGTTAGGAAGTCGAATTGATTTGGACAACTTGAGTGGCTTCGAACGGAGGCCAGCTCCCACACCACAGTTTATCTTAGAACTATATGTGTGATTTCGATGTCGAATCTACCAATCCCCTTCCCTTTCCTCCATCTTTACTTAATCTTTCACGAACATTTTTTATTTAATAAGACATTTTTTTAGGAATTGTGTTTTGTTTAAAAAACATTTTTTGTTTTGAGATTCGTTCAAGAACGAAAGTTTGATATTTATTTATAATTTATTAGTGAACCGTGTTACGCCAAAAACGTGTAAAGAAATACCGTGTAAAAACAGAGTTGGGTGTATCTCTTATGGTGAGAAGAAAATTGTCACTGACAATAAATTTCACATTCACTAAGAACCCGGATCTGCTTACTGTACAATGTTTGAAAAATCGTACAGCGGGGTCCGTTGGCAGGTAGTAATGGGTTAATGGCCGTAGTATTTTTTTTATTTATGCACAAGAGTAATAATTATATCGTGGCCGCCGTGGTCGAAAGGGTTTGTGCGAGACTATCATTTGCTGGTATGCGAGTTTGCAATCTCGGACATGAAATACCGAATGATAGAAAACGTTTTTTCTAATAGCGGTCGCCCCTTGGCAGGCAACGGCAAATTCTAGAGAGTATTTCTGACATGAAAAAGGCCTGTTTATCCCTTCTCATAATAAGCCATTTGCAATTCGGAGGTGGCATAAAACTATAGATCTCTCCACTTGTGGAACAACACCAACTCGCATAGTACATACAAATTGGAGGAGATGCTCGGCCAAACAGGCGATTAAGGCTGTAAGTGCCATGCATACATATATATTCAGTGGACTCTCTCTTAAGCGGTTAAGCGAACACCTTAGGGACTGAAAAATGTTTCAGCTTATGGGAGGAGGTCCGCTCAAGAGAAAAAAATTTAAAACGATTCTTAAGGATTTGTAACAAATTTGCAGAAAAAAGTTCCATTATTTTTCCTTTTGTTCGTATGCATTGTCTTCTCATAAATTTTACTCAGTTTCGTGTCAAATTTCTCTTGTTAACAGTGTAATGTGGAGCTAAGGAAAATCGCATTGCAGTGATTGCATTACTAAGTGTAGTAAAAGTGCAAGAGCGATTTATGAATTCCTGAAAAAAATTACGATTTCGAGAATGTTCATCTTTTGACAAAGCGCTTGAAGAAAATTTGAGTCGACAGATGCAAACAGCTTCTTCAGTGGCACGCGGTCAACGGCCACAAAACATTGTTGAAGAAGTTTTAATAAGCAAAACGACCAAATCTATGCCAAAAATTCTAAAGACGCAAAAAGTGTTATTTCAAGGGCTTAACATGACCACCATCCAGATTCCATTATGGTTTGTTGGGGTGTGTCTTATAAAGGCGTTACATCTCTTCATTTCTGCGAAAAAAGGTTAAGACTGGGGCAAAAGTGTACCAGGAGGATGTCTTAGAAAGCGTAGTGAAGCAGTTAAGCAGTACTCCCTTCAATGAAGAGCGTTGGATCTTCCAGCAAGATTGCGCTCCAGTCCATAAGGCAAAAACCACCCAGCAGTGGTTAAAAACATTATTTCTGGGTGCATAGCGGCAGAAGATTGGCCTCTGGAAGTTCAGATATGAATCCATTGAGCTACAGCTTCTGGACAGAATTGGAGAACATGACCTGTCGAAGATTTCACGGAAATTTGGAGAGTATCAAACAATCTTTGGTTCGAGCAGCGGCGCCAATATCCATGGAAACCAAATGGTGACCAATTCGAATGAAAATTGATTTTTTTTTCTTTAATATCTACATGATTAAATAAAACCAACTTCATTAAAAAAGTGATCATTTCATATCCATAACTGACTTAACTTTTAACAGAACTTATGGCAGGAAGACATTTCTTATTGAATTTTCCTCGAAATTATATCGAATATATACACATACATGTGCAATGTTGTAGAGTGTTAAAAATATTTTTTAAGTAAAATGGAAAGCCTTTGTACCATACTTAAGATGCAATAAAAATATGATACTCATAAAAATTCATTTGATATAAACCCGCGACTTCAAAAAGCCCCACAAAGAGAAGTCTGGAGCGGTCAAATCAGGCGATCTTGCTGGCCAGTGCAAATCGCCAAAACGGGATATTAGGCGCCCGGGAAATGCATCCTTCAGCATATCGGTTGTGGCACGTGCAGTGTGTGCCGTTGCATCGTCCTGTTGGAACCACATGTTTTCCAATCCCAATTAATCAAGTTGCGGCAATAAGAACTCGTTGATCATTGCTCTGTAGCGCTCACCATTCACAGTAACCGTTTGGCCCGCGACGTCTTCGAAGAAAAAAGGTCCGATGACTCCTCCTGCGAAAACAGCTGGTGACTGTGAGCGGGTGTAATGGCTCTTCGAGGGTTACACGCGGATTTTCAGTGCCCCATAAGCGTAAATTTTGCTTATTTACGTACCCGCTAAGATGGAAATAGGCCCCATCACTCATGATTATTTTTGATGAAAAATCATCTTCCTCTTGGTGGTGATTAAGGATGGCTTGAGCGTATGTTAGACGCGATTGGCGGTCAGCAGCTATCAGCTGATGCACCGTCTGGACTTTGTACGGAAACATCTTCAAATCTTGTACCAAAATTCGCTGTAAAGACCGTCGACTGATACCCATTTGCGTAACACGTCGTCTGGTCGATGTCGACGGCGCTTCCATGACATCCTCGGCTACAACAGCAATATTCTCTGCAGAACGGCTACTCCAGGGTCTGCCACGCCTGGCAGCATCTCGTGTTGTGCCAGTCTCTTTGAGGCGAGCGGCTAAGCGTCGCAGTGTTTCCCCAGTAGGCGTTGGACGGCAAGGAAATCTGCGTCGAAATTCACGTTGTGCCAAAGTCACCGACCGATTATTGGTCAAATAAAGAGTCAGCAATATTCCGCGTTCTGGAGCAGTGTAGCGTAACATTGTTTATTAACGTGTATTTCGCATGTGTTTACTACACAAATGCCAAAATAGAACTGACATTAAGGGCCAATCGCAAAATGTATAGCATTTTCTGATAGGAGGATTACTTTAGCGCCACCTGTTATAACACGATTTGGAAAAATATGCATTTTAAATTTGAACTTTTTCCGTTCAATAAGGGGGATACCACCTATGTAATTATTATAATTAGTCTTTCAATATATTTTTTGTTGTATTTTTTAATTTTTGTATTTCATCATTAAATTGAATTTAATTTATTTTTCTTAATAAAAACTTCAAGGTAACTTCCTTGTTTCATAAAATTGCTATCATAAAATTTTACACCTTAAGATTTGGTTTCGATATAACACGGTACGAATTAACCGTGTTATACGAGGGACGCCTGAATGTAGAAGTATACTCCATTAATGGTCACTTGTGACATTTATCACAAAAAAAACGCTTCGCCAGATATAAATACTTAAATACTGAAGAATACATGGCCGCCGTAGCCGAATGGGTTGGTGCGTGACTACCATTCAGAATTCGCGAACGAAGGTTGGATCTCCGTGAAACACCAAAACGAAGAAAAAGTTTATTCTAATAGCGGTCGCCCCTCTGCAGGCAATGTCAAACCTCCGAGTGTATTTCTGCCATTAAAAAGCCCTACGTTCCATTTGAGGAACAACCTCAACCACAAATAGGAGGAGGAGCTGAGCCAGACGCCCAAAAATGGTGTAAGACTACTTTATATATATATAAAAAATACAAAATAATTAATAAGTTGTCGTGTTGTATTTAGGGCTTCTCTTTACAGTCTTCTTATTTCGAGATCAATGTCGCGCGTTGCCTGTTCCATGCTATGCTTCTTCTCTTTTATTGCCAACATTTTCTCTTGCACTAGCACCAGTCTGCCCAATCTTGAATCCAAACTCTTTTGCAACTCAGACATGGATTTAAAATTTTGTTGGGCGAGCGTTAACTTCTCATCATTCCCACTTTTTCCCACAGGAACAGGTGTGTATGCTGACATCGATGTGTTTGGTATGGAGTTATGACAAGAGTTTGCCTCCTCGTCACTGGATTCACTATCACTGATATTATTTATTAAAATTGGTCTTATAATAAACTAGCTTTAAACCGCGGCCCCGCTCGCGTAGGAGTAGTTTTGAGGGATTTAGGAAATGTATATAAAAGAATTAAAAAAAATAAATAATTGGCGCGTACACTTCTGTTAGGTATTTGGCCGAGCTCCTCCTCCTATTTGTCGTGTGCGTCTTGATGTTGTTCCACAAATGGAGGGACCTACAGTTTCAAGCCGACTCCGAACGGCAGATATTTTTACGAGGAGCTTTTTCATGGCAGAAATACACTCGGAGGTTTGCCATTGCCTGCCGAGAGGCGACCGCTATTAGAAAAATGTTTTTATTAATTTTGCTTTCACCGAGATTCGAACCAACGACCTCTCTGTGAATTCCGAATGGTAATCACGCACCAACCCATTCGGTTACGGCGGCCGAATTGAATTACAAACAATAATTTCATAGAAAATAATTTTTTATTAATAACCATAATATTACAATACCCGGATCCGTTGCTATGCCTCGTTGAATAAAATCAAAACAACCAATCAGAAAAATATCAAGCAAAATTATTTTTTATTAATTTTCTATCTCAAACTGTTTTTGAGTTTTGCTATAAATAGTGGGAAATAGGAAAAACTAAGATTTTTTAGATTAAATTTAAGCAAATATTCGATTATTAGTGTCGAATGAGAGAGGTGGCGCGGATTGGGGGCTGTGGGCTGTGGGCTGTGGGAAGGGAGTTGCATCATAAAAACATGCCTATAACCTTCATTGGGTGAAAATATGAATGTATACAAATTTTAACGTCATTTGGTGTTGTCGTTTCGTAGTGATGCGCGGACAACTTACAGATTTTCACCTTTATAGTATAGATTTATTACAAACACCATATTTAATTATATATTTTTACAATTTACTACATTTTTGGTTAAACTCGATCGTTTACGGGCGGCTGACGGTATTCAAATGACAGTTCGATCAAACGAGGACGTTCAGCGCTAGTATGAATTTTTCAGTGACGAGTGGTACGTTCACTGATGTGATGATTCGAGCCCAGCTTTTGAAATTTTGGAAGAACCCAGCAGGTCACTTCAAATTTTTTTTGGTTTAGCCGCCGATTGTCACAGTGGCCATTTTAGTCAATTAATTACTTGTGTACTTGTGTGCGCGTCTCTATGTACTGTCATTCCGAAAGCTCCCATTATTACTATTACACACCATTGCCGGCTTGTTGGCGCCTGCGTCGTAGTAACAAATACACGTGTATCGCTGGGGTAATCAGCGTAATGTTTGTCAACAAATATTGCAATACCAAAACAAGTCCTGCGCACAACTACCAAGAAGACAGCAACAAGTTGTTGGAAGTTTTCCAATTCCAGGAATTTCGGAGAAACTCAACACAACCTTTCGAGCTTTCAACACGGCCTCAAGGCTTTTTAAGCTATGACAATTTTCACGGACTTGAAATTTTATCAGTTGCTGTGCAGACCTGGTAAAGTAAAGATGTAAACTCGGAAAAACTCTGTGTCAAAATACTTGTGTATGTATATATATAAATGCATTGTAGGTTAATTCTGAAATTTAATGAGACTGAAAAATCGAATGCGAGCAACTCAATCAAGAAAATATATTTAAAAGACGCAAAAGTGAATAGTTAAATAAAGCAAAAGCAAATAAGCAGATCTCAAGTAATTACATATGCATAAGTATGTATGTATATATGTAAAGGAGTGATAATTTATACAATAAAATGAAATTTTATTAAGTGTTAGTAAGTTTGTAAACGTTTTCTGAGCAGGTGCGTAGTAGAGTGAAAGTATTTTTTCATAAAGTGAATTGTGGTTGGACGAAAAAATGATTTTCTTAGCGATGCAGAAGATGTACAGATGCGAAATTTCACTGAAAAATACAAAAATAAATTGGTAAGTAGAAATGTATAGCATTTTTCACTTTTCACTCGGCTTTTCGAAAACTTTACAAAACTTTTACAATTAAACAGTCAAATCAAGGCTGCCTGTAAAACAAAATGTGAAAAAAATAGAAAAAATTACGCCAAATGATAGTGAAAAAATTTGTATGTATACTCAGGCAATTTCGTCTGCTTTAACGATTTTTCCAATGACCTTGTTGCGTATCAACGCGCAACGCGCACAACGCTCCACACTGCGACCGACCGATATGCACATATACATATGCATGCGTACTACATACCAACACATCGACTTAACTCCCAACCTACCAACGATACATATGAACGAACATGTGAGCCATATTGTGAGTAATTTGTTGTAAATATGCGCATACACACTTTAGGAGTAATGCCATCACGGCAAGGCAATAAAGCTCAGATCCCAGATCCCAGATTTTGAGGTCTGTGAGTTTGAATGGATAAGAATATTCGATGATATTTTATACTGTGTTTCAGTGACTAGTAAATTTTTTTTGCTTTAAGAGAACATGAAAATTTTGATACGACTGCCTTACTTCTATTTGGTGTTCCAATCATACATACATACATATGTATACAATAGAGAGGGCCGAAAAAAAAAATTTTTTTTAGGATCGAATTCTAATAGTGCGGAAAAGTTGCACTGTTAGACTAATAAAGTGTGTGCCAAATTTCGATATCTTCTGTCGCCAGCAGAGACCTCAAATATTGAAAATTCAGTTGATATTCTGAAAAATTTTATTTTTTGAGGATTTTTTTTTTCTCTATGCATACATTCCGGAGCACATTTCATACCAAAAATAAGGACTATAAACTAATTAGATATAAATTTATACAAGATTAAGCACCTGCCCACTATAAAATAAAAATAAAACGTTATTGATTTTGCAGCTTTTTGCCTACTTTTTATTGCGAAAATACGAGTACATAAATATTTTTGTAGCCCAGAATCCACCACGTGGAGGTTGCTGCACTTTGGGTTCCAATTTTTTATTAAT
The DNA here is from genome assembly GCA_037575425.1 of Anastrepha fraterculus. Classification (NCBI taxonomy): domain Eukaryota; kingdom Metazoa; phylum Arthropoda; class Insecta; order Diptera; family Tephritidae; genus Anastrepha; species Anastrepha fraterculus. The sequence continues at coordinate 35,636 of JAYXIM010034151.1, read as the reverse complement.
TTTTTTTTTAATTTTTATTTATTTTTTAATTTTTAAAATTTTTAATTTAATTTATTTTTTTTAACTGGTTTTGTTCTTTTTTTCATGTTTTGTTTCCACCACGTGGAGGTTGCTGCACTTTGGGTTCCTATTTTGTTTTAAATTTAATTTTTGTTTTAATTTTTATTTATGTTTTAATTTTTATAATTTTTGATTTTATTTTTTTTTTTTAACTGGTTTTGTTCTTTTTTTCAGGTTTTGTAATATTGTAAAAAAATGATAAAATAAAAGGTATTTCAAGAAAACACTGCGGTTTTTAAACTTAAAGCAATAATTCATTTCATATTTATCAAATCAGAGAAGTGTGTGACATGGATATTTAGAGAACGCCCAATTCTCATACAGGGGGGGAGAGATTATATTTACCGAAGGCCAGTTTATCATTTTGTTGTAATCATCAGCATCAAAATCGAGATTCGGTAGAGTGTGACATGCATGTAGTAAACTATTTCGTGCTTGCAACATTTTTGCGAGAGCATCGAGGCGAATTTCTCGTCTCTCATCAGTCATCATTGTTAAAAGGATGTTTTCCGGAAGAGCAAAATATGCGTTCCGAGAAATAGAAACATTAACAACATCTAAGTATTTAAGTGCGAGTTACCGCGTCCGTCTGATAGTTTCAGAAAGGAGCCTTGGTCCGTTTTCAAGAGAGCTATTATTTCGTATTTTAAACCACATTGGGACATAGACGGTCAGTAAATATTTTACAAGAGCTTTGAGCTTAGCTGAAAGTCGAACTGTTGAAATATACAAGAATTAGGGGTGTCACTTTCTGAACCATCATTCACTTCCGATGTATTGCAGCCGAACGTAGAGCAAGAGGGATAGTTTGCTGGATCACAGAATTTTTTATTATTAATTTGCTTGGTCATCTCATCGCGGCGTCGTTGTCTTTCTATGAGTTTCTTTGTTTCAGGTATGTCCACTATTCCGATACGGCCTATACGAGCACCTCTTTGTCTTTGGTCTGACAGTAAAGCTTGCTCTTTTTGAGGAACTTTTTTTCTTTTGGGCATGAGCAAGTTGTAAAATCTTGACACTTTCAAGCTGAAATATCAAAAAGTCGAGAAGTATTCGCCTTAAAGTCATCAGCACGTTTTTTCAAAGCAGGACTTCTATGTGCAGAATACAAACCCTTTTTAATTTCTCTGTACATACTTTTTATGATACTGATTTATCATGTATATTACGCGTGAATGTGAAACTGTGCGAAGAGAAGCCTTGTTATAAATACAAATGGTTTTCTTGGCAGCTTGTCCGACTATGATCGAAAAGGCCGGCTCTCTGTATCCTCCTGACTCTACTCCCAGTTCACGTCTTTGAAAAAAAACAACATCTCATTACATCTTCATAACTTGGTAGTTGATAATCTGGCAAATCTTTAGGACTTCCAAACAATGGGCATTAAACGTTTGTGCTAGGGAAATTTTGGTTAATGCCATTGTCGTCATATAAACTTTTAATAAAAGATTATATGCTTTTATACGAAACAATATCTGTCGAATAAAGCGGAAGAAAAAATAGACAAAGTAATTGCTGTAACTTCAATTCAACTCGCAGTACAGGGACGAGCTACTGGGAGCTCCATAAACGTATTGCTTGATCAAACAAACAGAGTGGAGTGTTGTGAATTACATTGTTTCGGTGGGCCTTCTCATCTAAAATTTGTGTTTAACATATACCGGTATGATAACAAATAGTATTTTCAAAAAAGTTAAAATTGCTCAGAATTTAAACTCAAAATTCAAAATTTGAGGCCTCTTCTGGCGACAGAAGATATCGAAATTTGGCACACACTTTATTAGTCTAACAGTGCAACTTTTCCGCACTACATATTAGAATTCGATCCTAAAAAAAAAATTTTTTTCGGCCCACTCTAATATACAAATACAAATTCCCTAATTAAAAGGAAATAATTTAAAAAATAAAGGAATACGAGTACATAACCAAACAACCAAAGAAATAAATAATGAAAAATTGTAGAAAAATAGTAAACAATATGATTTGACAAAAGAGGATAAGTTCGTGCGCAAGCCCAGGCTTATGAAACACTAAACGCTGAAGTTCGTTCTGGTATATGTATACTAGGGCGGGTCGATTTAAAAATAGCTCATTGCTCTGTGAAAATCGTATTCTAGGGATCAAAATAAGAAACTTTGCGAAAGGAACCATACCTCTAAAACGAATTCTGATGTCCCCCAATTTGGGTCGAACGAGAAAAATCCCACTTTGACCCATTTAGAGTGCTCCAATCGAGTCCAAATGTATGACCGACCCCCACTAACTTTGGACGGCCGATCCACCCATGCCAGTGGCACACCCCCTGGAGCTCCCCTGGGGGGTTCCCCATACAATCATTTCAAAATATCACCATTTTTGGCCTTTACATGAGAAAAGACACTAAAAGTTCGACCCAAATTGGGGACATCAGAATTCATTTTAGAGGTATGGTTCCTTCGGCAAAGTTTCTTACTTTGATCCCTAGAATATGATTTTCACCGAGCAATGGGCGATTTTTTTGCCTCCCCACAAATCGACCCGCCCCAATGTATACCATACTTATGCTCGTTTTTTCGCAACCTAAAAGAAAGATTTCTCCTTGGCTTACTCATACTTTCCCCCAATAATATCTTCAGTTTAAAACAAATTTCATACTTTTTATAGTAATGACTAGGGCAAGACAAAGCATGGAGTTGTTCACAAAGTAATAGGAGTGCCGGCATCAAAAATATATATGAATTAATAACTTTTTGTAATACATCTAAAAGTACTTTCTTATATGCAGTAATTAGCAATAAATCCACAAAAATTAATCTCCCCGTTCACTTATGGCAGATTGGATGCAAAATTCACATGCAGCTATCAAGACTGTTTTGAAAAGTTTTTCTTCATAGAAATTCGTTTGGTGGAATATTTTAGTGTTTTCGGTTTGTTTAATTAATATTAAAGATGTGAAGAAAAGGCAAAGAAAAATAGTAGTTAATTAAATTGCGCAAAGTGCTGCTAATAATAGACAGGAAATCCGTAAACGACGTCTACTGAGGGGGCAAAAAATTGTGGCAGCAATAAGAATGCGAACTAGGATATTACATTTTACAGTAAGCAATAAAAGGCCAAACCGACTATGGAAACACACTTTTTTCTGTAATATGAATGCATAATTAATAACATCTAAAAAAAAAAAATTATAAGAATTATGTTTACAAATTATTATTCTTTAACTAATAATGAAAAAACAACATTATCCAAGATGCCAAAAGGTCATGGAGAGATGAAGGTGCATACATATCAGTTAAGCTACTATGGCCACAAATGAACAAGAAAATATAGTAATAAAGGAACTGCTTAGCCTCTCAAGAGAGGATATCTAGAAGGTCGTGGCTTGCATAACCAGTTATTGGCTATTTGGCAGGCATTCCTTCAGACTAGGAGTTTTCTGTCAGAAATATATTAGAAGTTGTAGAGATGAGGAAGATGAAGAGGAAGAAACAGTTGAGCATTTCCTTTGCAATTGTCCCACCTTAACTAAAATCAGAGCAAATTGTCTAGGTAAATACTTTTACAATTCGCAGATATCACAACGCACCTGTAAAGTCTAAGTGAGTTAGTCGTACAGACTGACTATCACCATAACCTAGGTTAGGTTAGGTTCATGTTTCTCCTTACATTTGTAATAATAATTATCGATAACACAGAAAACAATTAGTTGTATTAGGAAAAGTATGTTTATAAGCAAAGATTATTTTATAATCTCGGATTACGTGATAGAAATTTCATACGGGTGATCCCGCTTTTTAATTACGTATTTTGAGTTAAGCCTGAAAATGTAGATAATCTACTTGTATGTGAACCTACTGGCAATTTTAAAAAACTAGTGCTAATTTATGCATTGGTTTTTTGGTCCCTGTGGGTAGCGGAAAGCACTGTCCAGAGGAAAAGCGAGCAATAATCGAAAGGGTAAGAAAATATTGGAAAACAAAAAAGGAAGCTTAAGATTTCATAGGATGGTTTGCCCAGATGTTAGAAAATGCCTTAAATTATAAAAAAAAAGCTTGAAACCTGTAGACGAAAACTCAAAATATCCCCTAAAGGTGATTGCAATATAATACGAAACTGGAAAAGTAGTACATTTGCATCAACTAGGGTCTTCCACGACGATCTTAGTTCGCCAGGTAGGTTTGTTGCAGTACAAATTATTCGCTAGAAGTCTACGAAAAGTACCGCTACTGACAAAGAAATCCATGAAAGCCCATATAGAGTTTGCAGAAGAGGATGTGTCCTCGCTCGTGAGCAAATGGCGAAATATATTGTGGTCAGATGAAAGAAAAATCGAATTGTTTGGTAGTACAGGTTCCAGAAAATATATTCGAAGCCCACCTAATACGGAATAAAATCCCGTGGAAAAGGTCGCACTAAACTCTTAACATTAGATTATTTTTCATATAGCGGAGTGGGGGCAATTTATTTGACTGAAGGCATCATGGATCAAAGTGCAAATGTAGAATTATTAGACGAGGTAATATTACCGTATGCCGCATGGAATAGACTACTGAAATGGGTATAACATCAGAGAAATGATCCCAAACAACGTGGTTGAGGTTATGCATGGGGCTGCTAAGTCTGCCACCCTTAACCGCATAGAAAACTGTGAACTGATATCAAAAAAAGGGTTGCTCAATGAAAACCAACTAATTCTAGAGACTTATGGAAGGTAGTAAAAGTGGAATGGAAAAGAATACCATGTTGTTATATAAATTTCTTCTACTTTTACGTTTGACTGAAATGCGAGAACTGCGAAAATATAAAAGCAACTTATGTGATTTCGTTTGTGCCAAACAATTTTGAAATAAAGCCATTATTTTATTGAAAATTTTCATGCCGGCAATTCATCATATTACTGCGGTAAATAAAATAAAATAAAAATACGGGTTACGTACTTCAAAGGTAAAAGCTATGTTTTTGTATTCGATGCTCTAAAGAAATTTGTTGTTTTTGCAATGAGTTAAACTCTTTAATTTTCAGCAAAATAGAGTGAAGTTTTCAGATAGAGCATCCACATTTGAAAATGCGACCTATATTTAAGCTGCAAGTAATAAAGTTTGGCCCTTAAGAAATATCTGTTCGTTTTCTCTGAAAAAGCTATGCTAATATCAAATGCTGAATTCAGTTTTTCCAGCTTGTTTAAAATATTAGCTGTCATCATTTGACTAAATGACAAACATGAATCTTATGCCACTTTTTTTTCGATATGCAAAGTCATGCATTTATCGAAAAAATATCGAAATATGCGATTGGTAACCTAGGCATTAGGAAGACGAACAGATATGTGGATCTATCGGAATAACTTGTGTCAGTGCATTAAGGGGGAGCCTGGTTCATAAGGTTAAAAAAACCAATTTTTTTTTTTCGTTTTAAGCGATTCCTAATATATTTCAGAATATTCTTACAAAGTTACAGAGCCTAATTCTCAATATTTCCGTAGATACAAAGCCAAAGGTAGGCGAGCGTTAGGTAGTTACGCTGTGACCGGACAGCTATAGTACAAACTTTATCTTCTTTTCTCGACTTTTCATTTTTATGATTTCTTTGAATTGGCGTGCATGAATGAAAAAAAACTAATGAACCTTATGAAATGAATCATGACTTGTTCCCTTCAGTATTAAATTCTCTTCTATTTGAACTAACAAAATTGATTAAAAAAAAAATTTTCAAGATTTTTATACAAAGTTGAAGTGAATTTTTTTTTTATAGAAAGGCATTTTTTTTCTTTAAAACCTCCAAAAAGTTCAAATTTTGGAATTTCTCTCAGTTTTCTTAGTTCATCTAGAATAAAAAATCATGATAATTAGAAATCCATTTGAATTTTTTGCTTTAGATAATAATTACGAGCTGTATCTTGTACGCCAGTTGGAAACTCCAGCGTTGCAGCGCTCTACTAATTTCTATGATAAACATTTTTTCAACTTATTTTAACCAGTACAAAAATTTTTTATACTTTTTAAATGCTCATTAAAAGATAGAAAAAACTTTGCAGTGCTAAATTAAATTTTTCCTTTAAAAAAAAATCTCAAAGAGATGCAATTTGTAGACCTCATAAACCAGGCTCCGCCCTTAAGAGCCTCCCTAGTCCACTAGTCCATAAATAAAACTTTACTAAGTTGTTTTAATTTATCGGAATTTTTAAAAAATTATATTACAAGTATTATCCAAATCGTCTGTCTAGAAAATTTGTTTTTTATCAATTAAACTAAGCTTTATGAGCTCGCTAATGCAATGCCGCTCGCAACACCGAACGCTCAAAATACAGCCCAATTAATGGCGAAAGGGAACACACTCAACATGCTCTGATTCCTTTATCCATCCATGCAGCGGCTCTGACGAAAAATGCATTAGAAAAATTTAGCTGGCGTCCTTTTAGTCGTGTTGGTATCCCAATAAGCGAACAATTCATTCACAACATCCACTTCCGCCTTTTGCACACATTCAAGCGGTTTATTGTTATATGTACTTTTGCATACATACGTATATGGTATGTATGTAGTCGGTATGTGTTCATACGATTCACACAACTGTCGCATCCTTCATTAACACTATTGTACTAAGTTTTTTCCTTCATTACGTTCTTCCTTCCTGTTTCCATGTTATGCTTATTGTATGTTTAGTACTTTCATTCATTGAAGTAATTTCCATACAGTCTCGTATGTACATACACTGAGTCGCAAAATATTCACTATTATACACTGAGCCGTAAAAGTATTCTTTAAAATCCATATTTTCACCCTTTGCTGTATTTTATTCGAATGGGAGCCGATATAGTGGTTTGTGCATGACTGCCATTCGGTTGGTCCCAGGTTCGATGCCCCCTGTGGACATGAAAAACCAAATGCTTGAAAAACTTGTCTCTAACAGTGTTTGTCTCTTGGGAGGTAATGACAAACCTTCGAGTGTATTTCTGCATGGGAAAAGATTTGTGTAAAAACCATTTGCCAGTCAATAACAGGCCCTGCAACAACTTTATATTTACCTTTTTTTCCTGATGAGGCTATATTACACTTACGATTTTCCTCTCTTTTAATCAGTTAAACGTGCTCAGAGAAGACAAGAATGCGACGTGGGTAGACTTCTGGACTGCAATTGAATCAGTCAAAGATTGCCCTCGGTTATTCACATTTCTAGTCAAGGGCCACTGGTGTCCATTATTTATTACGAATCACAACGAAAGAAGGATGCGTTTACACAACATTCGGTTCTACGTTACCGAAACGACCCGGATTTATATCCGGCCAAGGACTGTCACTCCAGCAGCATTCACCGTATGTAAGTATGGGGAATGTTTATGCTGCTACAACAACAACAAGGATTCGTCTGCCGAAGCCTTAGACTTACTCATGAACACCCAGTTTCTAGGTGATGCAGAATATATAAATATTCAGATCAGACAGTGCAGCCCTTAACTCAATCAGTTTAATTGTATCTAGGGAAAATATTTTCTAAAAAACATTTCAAACCGCTTGCACTACCAGGCACAGATGAGAATTTTCTACTCAAGTGATGGAGCTTCAGAGACACTGAGGTTAGTTAATGGGGGCATGAAACTGACAAAGTCTTCAGACCTATAAGTTTAACGTCCTTTGCTCTGAAAACTCTTGAACGAATTTTAGGCATACATTTTAGAGAAGGGGTAAGAACTTCGTGTATCTCAAAATCCGAACATACCAAGGAAAATCTACAGAAACATCACTACACGAGGCAGTGAGTACTATAGAAATATTGATTTTATACAAACAATGCACTCCCGCAGCGTTCTTAGTCGTAGATAGAGCTTTCATTGTTAACACTAACTGCCTTCACCACATAAGGCTCAGGAGCAGTTCTGAATAAATGGATTATTTCAATGTTGAAAACTAGTAAAATTCTCGCTGAAACTGATATTCGGACAACCACAAGATCTGTCAACAGAGGTAGCCCGCAGGAAAGCGTATTGCCTCCATTATTTTGACAACTAGTTGCCAATAATATTATCTCAACGTTCCATCAGAAGGGACGTGGTTATAAGTTTCAGAAAATTTCCCGAATATAGTTAGCGAAATTATATACATATAAGGAGCATTGGCTACGCTCAGTGTTCAGACTACACCCTATGGTCTGAGTGTAAATCCCTTAGTAACTCATTTGGTAACATCAAATACAGGGTGGCTGATGAATTTTGCTACATTAAGAAACTCAAATAACTTTTTTTTTAGTGTATGGAATTCATTTATTTTTTTTTCAAGTTGAAGGTCATTAAATTTTATTAAATGTAGCTTAACTAGTTTTAAAAATAATTGAATTTAAATGCCCCCCATGCTCGTTGACACAAGTGCCGCATCTTAGTAAAAAGTTGTTCATTGCTGCTTTGAGAGTTGCGACAGGAATAGCCGCAATTGTTGCCCGAATGGATTGTTTTAGTTCATCCAAATTTGTTGGCTTTGTTTTATAAACTTCTTGTTTACATAAACCCCATAAGAAAAAGTCAGCTGCAGTAAGGTCAGGCGACCTGGGGGGCCAACGAAATTCGGAGTTTCTTGAAATCAGTTTATTGGGAAATTTTCGTCGCAACTCTGTCATAACAGTCTGGGCTATGTGAGACGTTGCCCCATCTTGTTGAAACCACACAGAGTTGAAAGGAATTCTCTTTCGGCGTAGTTCTGGATAGAATAATTCTTTCAGCATTTTCAAATAACAGTCTCCAGTAACCGTAACGGTGGGACCATTTTCTTCAAAAAAATAAGGCCCGACAATACAGCGTGAAGAAACCGCACACCACACTGTCACGCGAAGAGGATGCAATTCCGTCTTGTGGAGTATCTATGGGTTAGAAGTACTCCATATTCGACAATTTTGTTTGTTCACATTGCCGTTTAAATCGAAATGGGCCTCATCAGACATGAAAAGGCAGTTTAACATGTTTTGGTCTTCTTCCACCATTTGCAGGATCTTCTGGCAAAATTCCAAGCGAATCGGCAAGTCTGCTGCATTCAGTTTGTTAAACATTTGAATTTTGTAGGGAAATAAGTCTAAATCTTTGTGCATTATTGTTTGCAAAGACTGTCGGCTGACACCAAGTTGAGCAGATAAGCTTCTTGTTGAAACCCTTGGATTGCTTTGTATAGCTGCAGCTACAGCAGCGATCGTTTCCTCCGTCCGAACTGGTGGGTTTCGATGATAAGGCCTTCTTGCGACTGTTCCTTGCTCAGCAAAATTATTCACCAGTCTCATTATGGTCCATCTGCTAGGTGAATCGCCGCCAAACATCCGCCTGTACTCTCTCTGCACCAAAACTACGGACTCCAGTGCGTGATAGCGGCGGACTATCCAAGTTCTTGTTTGCGTGTCCCAGTTATCCATTTTAATAAATTTTAAAGATCAATCTGCAAATTAAAACAAAAATGGAACAGATAACTTAAAAAGAAAAAAAGTTATACAATTTTTTTTTGGTAGCGGCTTTCATCAGCCGCCCTGTACTTCGCAGTTCATAAAAGAGGTATAAATCTGGTCTTCCGATCTAGAGAAACTGGAGAAGGGCAAATTTTAATGATTTTAATGCAGAAATCTACACTAGTGGGCAAGATTTCTCTCTGAATTCATGCAACCTTCAGGACAAAGCTAGATCATTCCTGTTATAATTGCAAGCAATCAAGGAAGCGGGCAAGGTCATTTAAGATATCATGAAAATTGGAGCTAAGACAGTTATCTTAGTTGATAATCAGATAAAATCGGATTAACATAACTTTCAGATTGTAGTGCACTACATAGAGAAACTCAACTAACTCAACTGGCTCGATACCACTTCACTATGGGTTCCAGTTCACAGAAGCATCGAGGGTAATGAAAAGGCGGAAGAGATTACTGGCTAGGTTCCCCTTAAGCTCAATCGAAGCGGATCCAGTACAAGTTTCCTTCAGCCTTAGTACGGAGGAACTAGAGTTGCTCTATTATAGCATTGCAAGTAGACGTTGGAAGGAACTACCAACCTCATAGCATGTCCAGAAAGACATGGCTTCAACGAAACGAAAAATAAAGAATTGTTTGGATACGGTGGACTCGATTGATCGGGTTTATCAAGAGTAAGATGATTTTGGTAAACCATTACTCAATAACAACGATGAAATTTCAGGCTTGAAATTCAGATATTTTTTTCTCTTCATAGAGAGAAAGAAGTGGCTGTAGGACTCTTGGAAACTCAACCACCAAAACAACATAGGATTGTGGTATTAAAATGCAGCTAGACGCTAATTAGGTAGTTGTCTCTCAGTTCAGGAAACCCAGCCACTCAGGCAAGAACAACAACAAAATATAATACTTGCATATATATGTGGGTATGTTACAGGAAACTAATTAAACTTCGAAGTTTTGCAATAATAAAAACTTAAAGCAATGTAATGTAAATGTGTAATTTCACCCATTTAAATGATTGGACTTTCAAAACTTGGCTGTAGCCAAACATTTTTTGCCTTAAAATTAAACGCGCGACACTAATTTCATTCAGTTTGGCATTAAGCCACACTAAAATATTGGCTTCGTTTTTTTTTTTATAGAAATGTGGGTCCATTGACTATCTACTGGCATTCTTATGGCTTGGGTTTTGGCACTGTGTTTGGCACACGTATCTATGTATATATGTTATTGTTACTATACAATCATTATAATTAAATTTAAAATTTAATCATCATAATTATTTTTGTAAAAGTACTGCAGTACATCTAGTTAAGGATAAAAATATATTTTTAATTTATTTTAACTAAGATTTTTAAGATTTTCGATATTTGCATTTTTGTCCACGTTCGGACCACTGTCAGGCGCCGCAAAAAATTAAAGAAAACCAAAATGAAATTGTTAAAGGTGATGTTTTTCGAGCTATCTCTTTGGGAATTTTTTTATTTTTCTTTTGGCTTTCCAACTTTTCGTAACACTAGGCAGCCAAAACACCGATTTTTGGTAACAAAAAAGCGGCTGATGTGTTATTGTAAAATTAATAATTATAACAAAAAACCCTCCAAGAGACACCTGGTGAATTATGTGAAGAAGTACTGGGATTGTAGATTATGAATTATGGCGTCCCCGGACTTCAAAAGTAACAAGTTTCAGAAAAAAATGATACAATTTTCCTGATAAATATAATAGGCCTTTATTTACAAATATTTAAAAAAATTAAAAAAAGTTTAAATAGGCAAATACATATATATATACATACTTATAGTCCTAGAAGAAGAATTCGTATTAAATGAAATTGTAACTTCGCTCCAATTATTTCTTCTTCCGAAAGATTTGTAAGCTCCAGATTTTTAACTTAGTTCTTTGTCAGTAGTCTGTAAAGTAAATTTGCTTTGACTCAGAACTGGGTCTTTATTTAGAACTGTAAGCAAAGAAGACTTGGCTTCACGTGGTGTTTCCAACTGGCGCCGGTTAGCACCAATCAAGAAGAAGAAGAATCAAAGAACTGCATAGATATGCATAACCAAAAAATTCTGTATTCCAAACAAAGAAAGGCAAGCAAGCTTATTTTTTTCTTGGAAGCCAAAAAACTAAACTAGCTGACCCGTGAACTTTATTCCGCCCTAGAGGCTATACAAAAACAGATTTTTGATTTTATTAAGTAAATTTTTTTATTAATCAAGTATTTCAATGAAGCTTTAATAGTTTGCAGTCTTCAGTTAAGCACCTTGTGATACACGATTTTTTTGTTTCATTATCAGGTGCAAGAACAAACAACGCAGATGGTTTTCCGACCCGTGAACATGCCACATATAATTGACCATGTGAGAAATATTGATTTTCTAGATTCAGACCACAAACTTTCAAGGCTTGGCCGTGTGACTTGTTAATGGTCATGGCGAATGCAAGACGGATCGGAAATTTAAGTCTTTTAAACTCAAACGAAAGATCGGTTGGGATCATCGGGATCCTCGGAATGAGAACTTCTTCACCTTCGAATTTTTCTTTGAGTATCGTCACGTAAATCACATTGTTCATCAATTTATTTACCACCAAACGCGTACCGTTGCAAAGTTTTGGTGAGCGTACGTTTCGAAGCATGATTACTACGGAGCCAACTTTTAGGCGTAAATTGTGCGGTGGTAAGCCAGGCTCATCCAAGGAGTTTAAAAATTCAATTTGATAGTTGGTGGCTTCATCTTCATTTGTTATACTCCAATGGATTTGAATGAATGCATTGTTCCAATGATATCATTTTGAATTATGTAGTTTAGGTCATCTACATCTTAATTCTTAGCCGCTAAAATTGCTCGCTCACGCAAGCAATCATTATTTTTGTAGTTATTAATGATGTTTGGGAATACTTTATTGATAAGTTCGTCTTTCGATGAAACAAAGTTATAGAAATTCTGAGGAAATGGAATCAATCCGTTCCATTCGTCGGCAGGTACTCGACCATTACCGATAGTCAGGTAATGCAACTCTCATGTTTGTTGTCAGCTGAAGTTTCTTCACATAGCGCCATTGATTCGATGATTTTAGGCAAGTGTTTATTTCGTCAGCAGCCGTTGATCTTGGGATTACTGGCAGTGTTTGGCGGAAGACAAACAGTAAAATCATTGCGCCTCCAAAAACGTCAATAATGGCAATTTCACTCTTCCACTAAGGCAGCACAATCCGGGCATTGCCAACCGAGCCGTTTAACGGGCTGCCTCGCTTTGCTCTTATGATTGAGAAGCACGAAGTCGAGCCATACTAGCGCGGCGCTCTTCACGGGCAATTCCTTGCGCTTCTTCAGTCGTTTCATTCGCAATGTTTCGTATCCTTCTTGCATTACGGCTTTGCCGGGAAAGATTCGATCGTCTTGGTCGCGGCATTTATAATGATGATTCAAAGAGAATACAAATTACTGTGATTATATATTTCTGACAAAATTTATATTATCAAATTTTCTACTTAACCATAGACAAAATGACGTTTAGCTATCATTTGAGTTTTGTTATACCACATTTTATAGTGACTTCACGGAAACGCGTTCGAATGGGATAAAAAGTATCCTATGTCCGTCTCCTGGTTCTAAGCTACCTTTCCACCAATTTTCAGCCAAATCGGTTCAGCCGTTCTCGAGTTATAAATAGTGTTACTAACATGACTTTCTTTTATAAATATAGATAATGGTGCTTAATGACTTGATTACAAAATGCCTTATTTCTAACTGTAAAGTTAAAAAATTGTTTCCAATACTTCTTCTATTCCCTCACGTTTAGTTTGAAATCGCAAAAAGTTAGATTCTTGTATAAAGAAGTGCAAACTATAAAAGCAAACAATAGATACCGTTAATCAGTGCATATGGCGTTTGAGCGGGTGAACACGTGGTAACACATACATACATACTATATATGTACATTCTGAAACTAATTTTATGATGGCACAAACTATTATGAAAAATCATATTTTACATCAGCCAAAGTTGGCCATGACGCATGCACGCGCAGGTATGGCAAAGTAGCGCTTATCGAATATTCGTCAATTGTTGACACCCACTCGAAAACTTTCTCTTTGTTTTTTTGCATTGTATTGTGCTTTTTGTTTTGCGAATGCCACAAAATTTACATCGAAGAAGAAATGAGAAATTGAATTATGGTGTAAAACGAGTGGGCTGCAATGAGTCACCGAGGCGTTAAATGTGTTAAGTCAACCCTTCCAATTGATGCATGAAAAAAAAACCCTATACGCTTTTATCTCTTTAACGCTTAACTTACGCCCATTCAGTTGCCACCCACTGAAATAGTAAATATGTTGTGCCAATATTATGTACACATTCAGGGACTCCCACATGTCGCTTTTGCACCAGACGAACTTTGCTAAATGTATGACGGCACACTTACATGCACACATACATACACACACACACATGTGTATGAAGATGAGAATGTTTTAATCACTTTCTTCTGACAACACGCCATATTTTCCCTTCAATGAGCAATTAATGAATGATCACCCTTTTTGTCATGCTGAGCTACTCTGACATAAATATGTCCATATGAATACATATCCATGTACATGCACCTATCTACTATACGTATTTCAGTTTATTGGCTCAATTGGTTAAATTGGTTTATGGATTTCATTACCAATCTCTGCGGGTTATGTTGCAAAATTAAACACGAAAATATTTTTATTTATAGAACAAAGGAATGTTTGACTAGGATTCTGTGCAAGTTATTTGCTAATAGTGCACTTTAAGATTTTCAATGAAATACGTAGGATGTAAGCAAATTGATAGGCAGTTTCATTTGCAAGATGCCGTCATCAAAGAAGCAATGGAAAATTTTCGTTCGGCTTAAAGTGTTGCCTGTCGAAAAGTGAATGAAAAATTTTCTATTGTCTTCAAAGGAGTCAATTTGCAAAAGCCTGAGTGTGTTGGTAAAAAGTTTGAGTGTGTTGGGAATTGGTTGAGCATTCGCTTGAGAAATTACGCATGTAGACCTCAAGTAAATTTGGAGTTTTGTGAATGAAGATAAAATTGGAAGTGAATGCATACAAAAAATGATGCTCCACAAATTGCGGTGGTGTAATGGGGAGATATAATATGTCAGTGATGGAATGAAAACTTTTCATTTTTAAACGTTACTACAATTTCGACGTACAGGGTCTTTTGTAGTAGTTTTTTATTTTTACAGCAGTCACTATTTTATTTCTTCATTATTAGGTTTTCTTCTTCTTCTTTATTTGCCCATCTGATTTCGAATGTAGGAGATCACACAGTTGTGCAGATACAAAAAATAAAATATTGCACTTACATCAGTAGGACTTGTGAATAGTGACGAATAAATTAAAATAAATAATCATCAATAATAATCATAAATTATATTTTTAAGAACTTCATCATAAACTTCTCGATCTCTTGCTGCTGTTAATAATATTCCAATGTTTTGGGCTCCAATCCAATACCTAATGTTTCTTAGCCGGAATAACTGTTTTCTGTCGATTTCACGTTATTCTTCAATATTTCCTCGAAGTATTAAATGCAGCACGCGATATTTGTCATTTCTCATAATGTGTACTAAGTATGCAGCTTTTCGTCTCTAAATAGTAGTGAGCAATTCTCTATCTTGCCGAATTCTTTGCTTCACTTCCGCATTTGTCACTCTGTCTGTACACCTTTTTTCAGGATTCTGTGCATGATCCTCATCTCAAATGAGAGCTCCCATCTCCATACCATAATTGAGGACAGACAAAACGTAACATGTAGCAATACGGGTTTTCTTGTATTTATAAATATGGATTTTTCTGTACTTATAAAATACTGCTCCCGAATATTCCATTCTGTTTCTTTAAGAAGACCCCAGTTTTCGGTAATCCAGCAGCCTAAACTTTGTGTACATGATTCGATTTGTTAGCATTGATTTTCAAGCCATAATTCTTGCTGCAGAATCCAGCATTGCTGACCAGTGATTGTAATCCACTCAGACTGTCTGCTAGAAGGGTAGTATCTGATATTGTTAATATTAATACCGTTTACTTTAATACCGACATCCGAATTTCGTAATGCTTCCTGAAAAATTCTTTCAGAGTAAATGTTAAACAGTAAATTATATTCTCTACCCTTGTCTGACTCCTCTTCGAATAGGAATTGCGTCAGTGCTGTCATTGCTTCAAGCAAGCAAGCAGTACGATTACTTCTGCGTTTTGCTGCCAGTAGAGGTTCTTTATTCATTGAATATCATTAGTATCAATATCCATTTTTTTAGAATATTGATAAATTTATCGTGCTGCACAGGGTAAATACATCGTTTTGAACATCTCTGCAATTTTCAACCAGAACAGAGCTTCCCGTGTTTCCATGCTTGCTTTGAACCCGAATTGATTTTCTCCCATTGCTAATTCACATTTCTTGTATATGTATTCTGTAATGAATAATTTTTTGATATGTGTCTTGTGATGAGTTACTCCTTAGAGTTAAAAATCTGTAATCACAGCACATCTTTGCAGGGGCAATAAAAGTGGATTTTTGCCAATCTTAGGAATAGTTTCCCCTAGCGTAAATATTTTTTTTCTTTGTTCACTCCACTCGGGAGCATAGGATCTCGACAAGACTCAGTCTTGCGTTGGTTTCGTTAATCTGTTTTTGATTTCTGAAAGGGTAGGTGCTTCGCCTGCCGCTACCAGTCCTACGTAGTGAGCATGCTTACCTGTCGTTGCTTAGGAACAGCGCCTTCTTACTGCTTCGAGCGCCATCTGTGTCTCACATTTTTCTGGCAAAAGGATCACACAGATGGTTGAGGACTTCGCTAAATTTCGAGTGTCTGCGCTATTACTGCGGTTGACCCCTTCCTTTTGCTGGCGCCACTGATACAATGTGTAACTGTGTGTTTTTCTTTGTTTTTTGCTTGTTTTAGAAGTCCCAATGTAAATAATGCGCAGACTATTGTGCAGGTGTAAGGATGATAAGGATAAGTTTTAGGGGTTGAGGAATGGAATTGAAGGATACAGGGAAAGTAGGAAACTGTGCTTTGGAAAAGTGCGAGGGCCGTGCTTTACGTGGGATTTCAACCCACAACCTCTGGGACGGCAGGCTAGTGCACTTACACTTGACTACCGAGGCCGCATAAATATAATTGAATATTAAATCAAGAATTTCTATATTACCACCATCAATAAGCTTTAATATTTCAGTCGGCAATTCATCGGGTCCTGTTGCTTTGTTGTACTTACACATTGTGATGGCATTTCTGATTTTTTCCCTTGGTCCCATCAACGTCTCAATTGACTGTGGCTCATTACGTCTATGATTACAAAGGTTTACAGACTAGAAGTACAGGAGAGCTGCACTTTAGTATTTTACTGACTAATTACAAGTGGAAAGATCTATTCTTAGACACAAACAGAGATAACGGCATAGCAAAATCGAGATCAAAGGAACTACAGATATTATTAAGCTCAATCAGTACTCAAAATCAAAGTAATTGGTTTAAAAACGAAAAGATAAAATGGATGATTGGAACATAGCATCCTAGTAGGTGCATTGAAGCAGTCATATCAGTAGTAATATCATATTTTTACGAAATTTTCACGTTTTATCCAATAAAATATCTCCCAATAATTCTCTGAGCTCGATTACTGGATTGCTAAATAAAAGTGAAAAACTCGTTTTACTTTACATTTACACGTTCACACGCTTAACATGAGACTGATTACTTTTGGCGCTCGTATCTTCTGGCAACTTTTGTATGGTCTTGTTCTGTCTTGTCATCTGGTGTCAAGGTGAATTCATGTTTTTGTTTTAGTTGCCAGACGTTTCGGAAACTTTTGTCGTTTGCCACATTATATTAAAAATTGAATGACTCATTTCGAAAGGGGTTTTACGTCTATTAGCAAGGAATCAGCGCTGTAAGCACCGATTGAAGAGCGAAACGAATGAAGTGACTTTGGACTAAGTCAATTCTATTAGTGTTGGCGATATAGAATGAATTCCATTACTAAAGACTTATAAAACGACTTTGTGGTATAAGAATCCTTGAAGTCTTTCACGTAGCAATTTAAGAGTGCTAAATTGGAGTAAGCTTTATTAATCATTGTGGGATAAACCAAACGTAATGTTAGTGTGCCAATAAAAGTAAAACCTGAATCAAACCAGACAACTAAAGCCAGACATCCCATAACTGTAGAAAGTTCAAAATTTAGTACTGAATAATTTGAAAGAATACGGATTTTGAGAGAGTCATATGAAAATATTTCTTAATATTTAGCGCGAGTTTATTTCTGATACTCCACTCAGTCAGATTATTTAAATCATATCGCAGTGATGAACCATGTGACAGGCACTCAATCTTTTTATAAAGTTTCAGATCATCCATAGGGTGTAGAAATTTGGACTGATTAAAGTAGGCACTGATTAAGTATGGATATAATTTATGTTCTCAATTTCTGCCATAGAATGTATAGGGTGGGCCATGTAAAATTTCCTTTTTGAATCGGCTATAAAAAAAAACTAATCAATATTTTTGTAAACTTTTTTTTTATTTTGAAGATTGAATATTGTCATTTATGAATGAAAAATAATATCGTTCAAATGACTGCCACGACTGGCTTTACAGTAGGCGATTCGATCAACCCAATTTTTAAGCACATTTTCGATTGTTTGGACTCCAATTTCATGAATGGCAACTTCGATTTCGTGTTTTAAAGCATCAATCGTCTCTGAATGGTTCGCATAGCATTTGTCCTTAACGGCTTCCCACAAAAAATTGTCCAACGGGCTTAAATCACAGCTCCGAGGCGGCCAATTGATATCGGAATTCAAAAACGGTAGCCAAAAGTTTGGCAGTGTGACAAGTTGCACCGTCTTGTTGAAACCAAATGTCATCCATGTCATCCTCTTCAATTTTCGGAAACAAAAACTCGTTGAGCATGTCACGGTAACGCTCGCCATTTACTGTAACCGCGGAAGAAGAAGAAGACTCACCACTTTGGAAATAGACTGTCAATATTTCCCAACAACAAACATTTAGAGAAATCTTCCGCCATCAAATGTGCCCTCTTCCATCATAACCGCCCTTATATGTTGAGACACAGTAGACTGCCAAATTGGTAACTGCAAAATGTCCACAATGAATGGATGAATAAAATTGAGGTATGCATTTCGCTCCCACGGTCTTTTGTGCCCTTAACTCGTCACAGTACCTCATCCAATCCCAGCCACCTCACTAAACCTAAGCTGCGGTTAGGTTCGGCTAAACATACCTATGTGCCTTTCTTCCGGCCGCATCCGCCAGATATATCTAATCCTTCTTTTCGCTATAGCATCCCATTCGAGAGGAAGGTGTATTGAAGTTTCCGGGTGATATATCCCCTGTTTGTGCAGAGCGCTGCACAAGGAGTAACTACTAAGTACCTAATTCACTTTACTACAATGAGCTCGATTTCTCTCGAAAACCGAAAATTCTAATATGTTGTGAAAAAAATGGATCTGTGGCAATTTAATTTGTATAATCATCCAAAAGAGCTCGAAATAAAAACTTATAATCGCAGAGGTTTAGCCGATTGACACTATACGAGGCTTAAAATTACCAGTGCACATTCTTCTGGGCCATTCAATTAGGTGGTGAAAAGCTTTTAAGAAAATAAAAATTTGGCAATAAAACGGTTCACGGTATTTGGAAATCTTCTGATACTCAGTTGGTACAAAAATAGCCAAATGAACATCAGACGCGTCAAGAACTCGTTAACTTTATTCGAGAATAACTAAACGGGTTTGCTAAAAATATCAATACTACACTGTTTGGTTTTTGGTTTGGCATTGTGGTCTGAAGTTGTTGTTTGGTAATTTTTTTTTGTAACTTATCTAGAAATACAGTTAAAAGCAATAAATTTACTGCTAATGAAATATCCGGGAAGATTAACAACTTACGATTCAACAAATTTCGATTATTTTTTATGTTATAGAATTTAAGTAAATAACCCAGAAACAATTGAATGTTTGAAATATAACTTCCGATGCGAAATTTTCGAGATAGTACTCACTAAAGGTTTGACAACGCTTAACGAAACGACCCGGATTTATATCCAATGAAGGATTATCACTACAGTAGCATTCTCAGAAAATATATGGGGTTTTTTTTATGCTATTGCATTAATAACAATATCAGTTAATACTGAAGATTCGAATTTAAGCAGTCTAATGCAATTATTAGAGTTTTTTTACTGCAAAAGTTCAAATTCGATACAAAAAGGGCAGAATATAAGGACTGTTTGGATAGGGTACTGTTAGAGATCGATTACAAGAAATTCGAACTTCAAAACCCCTATATGTAGTCAAAGTTAAGTTGTCGGTGACTAAGTTGATAAAAGCAGTAACTTATTCTAGCTAATATGAAGAATTTTATAGACATAATTTAGAAATGTTTTTCTCAAAAGCATAAACATACAGTTTTTCAGAATGAAGCCCATTTCATTAGCATCAACTAAAGTCAAAATAAATGGATATTTCCAAATTTATGGAACGATACTTTATATAAGGGATTCATTGAATGGTATTTCTATGGTCTCGTTTTAAGTTTCTGTTATGAAAATTCTATAAAACTTCACTAGAGAAAGGCGTAAAAAATGTAAATAAGAATATGTGACAAATGAGTATAGTAGGCTGTTTGAGACATATTCGTGATAAGCGAAACTGCTAAATTCCTTCTAAAATGGTGGCAATTATGCTGCTATCATCAGAAGCGATCTGTATAGAGTCAGACTCAATATTTTTGGGTACCCAAAAGCATGCGAAGATGGCTTGGTTTTAGCAGGTGAGTGTTACATGACATTGATGATAGGATAATTTCCAGAAATATACCTTTCTAGGAACCCATGTAAAGTATTTTTATGAGAGTATTTGATATTTAGAATTAAGAAAACATTTTTCTAATAGCGGTCGCCCCTCGGCAGACAATGGCAAACCTCTGAGAGTATTTCTGCCATGAAAAAGCTCCTCATAAAAAATATCTGCTGTTCGGAGTAGGCTTGAAACTGTAGGGCCCTCCATTTGTGGAACAACATCAAGACGCACACCACAGATAGGAAGAGGAGCTCGGCCAAACACCCAATAAAGGGCGAGAGTGCGAATTATGTATATTTTTATATATTTCACATATTGACGTGATAACGTCTTATAATTCGATTTAACAGGCTGCACGCACGAAAAAATGTGTCGTTACCTTGCTCATTAGTGTTACCTTGCTCATTGCCGTTACCTTGCTCATTGCCGTTACCTTGAATGAACTGCAAGCGAAAGCGCGGAACGAACGACAAAGCAAACAAAGCAAATGAACGGCAACGTTCGACATCTTGCTCTCTCCTACTTAAGTGAGCGTATATGTGTATGTATATGCGCATATGTACATATATAAATTCACGTATTTGTATTTGCATATGCCTTCTTATTGATTATTATTAATTTGATTTACTTGAAGAATTTAAAATAAAACCAAGTTTGTTAATAATACCTGTTGTTTTAATGTTATTATTATTTTTTGACGTGATAACGTCTTATAATTCTATGTAGCCGGCTGCACGCACCAAAAAATGCGTCGTTATCTTGCTCATGCGTCGTTACCTTGCTTGAACAGCATGTTATGTTATGTTATGTTATGTTATGTTATGTTATGTTATGTTATGCTATGTTATGTTATGTTATGTTATGTTATGTTATGTTATGTTATGTTATGTTATGTTATGTTATGTTATGTTATGTTATGTTATGTTATGTTATGTTATGTTATGTTATGTTATGTTATGTTATGTTATGTTATGTTATGTTATGTTATGTTATGTTATGTTATGTTATGTTATGTTAATGTTAACTCATTCTCTATATCCATACAAAATATCTATCAAGCAAATAAAATTAAAATTTTCTTTTGAAAAATGCAACCATTCAATCAGTATTTTCTTATGACGTTATCACGTTAAACTATCGTCAGTAAACCGACTTTACAGACAACCTCTTTTTTCTTTCATACTTTAGATTTTTCATATCAATTTACGCCCATTAATCTATTAAAAAACACTCTTTGGGTTTTGAATGAAATGAAGTTCAGCACAAGTGAAGTCTTAATGAGAAGTAGAAGAAATTTATTCTTAATTATCTATTTTTGAGAAGTACTTGCGGCGTCATATTCCAGAAATTCTATCTGACGACAATTTGCTAAGTAGGAAAAAAACATATGACAACAACTGATTTGACTATTGAAAATTAAAAACTTTCCGTTTGGTTCCCTAGTTATAGATTATACCATCATTAAATTCAAGATACATAAAAATAATATCATAAAGATAAGATAAGATAAAGATAAAGTTAAAAACCCTACTATTCATAACTCTTTCATTGACGTATATGCGCAACTTAAAATGACAACAGACAATACGTCAATGCATGAGAAAGTATTAAAGTGGACGGCTGTTGAGTGTAGCATTACTTCCCCCCTATTAAATGTTACTCATACGCTATGACCACCATGACCGTTTCGTTATACGAAACTACTTATTTTTAAATCTCAACAAACATATACACACATACACCAGTTGATGTTACGGTAGAGGGTATATGTATAGGATGAGTAAATTTTCGGTTTTGCGAAAATGCTTTCTCTAGTAGGGGCAAATGTTGGCGCTGTTCTTGCCTTCTCTCTCCTTGGCATACATTTGGTTTTAGCTCATATGAAGAAATTGTTGCTAGGCCTAACAAATGCTCTACAAATTATATAAGTTATAACCTCCTGCTGCTACTCTATGGGAGAAACGTATTTAGAGATTTTTAATTGTCTATCCTATTAGACTTCATGACAACAGTTGTCAACAAGCTAAGTGGAGGCCACGGCTGAGCGGTCTATTAATATACAAAAAATATTCCATGCAATAATTTTAGTCACTATGAGGCTGTCGGATAATATGTCCTTCTAATACGTGTATACACGAGTCGTGTCTATTTCTTCCTAGTTTTTCAATAATGCCACCTTACTTAAATTGATTTGTAAGTTATCAGGTACTTTTACACCTCAAAATGAATTGTCTTACTTTGGGGGTCATACGTTTTGTTGTTGATTTATTCTAAAATAAAATTGATATTGACACTGTTTATAACCTTTGAGAAATTGCAACTGAGAAAAGATTTTCTTTGAAGTGCTCTCACTTTATATTTAGATGCAGATGAAAATATCAAAGAGAAGTGAACGAATGCTAATGGGAATGTGTAATTGATGCCAAGCTAACCATACAGTGATTTGAACGGCCTTGACATGAATCCATTCCGACTCCTGAAGCAAAGGCACACACATATATTACGATGCATTTGCATACTTATATTTCCATATTTGTATGTCAAAGGATGTTTGGAGAAAATATTTAAGTTTCTTCTCTGACTTTCCCTGTCGAATAATACATTTCCATTCCGGTATTTACCAGAATTATATGCATTGAATATGAAATTTTATACGACGGCTTTGTTGTATGCATTTGCAATGTTTTTACATAAATAAGAGCAAGTATTGATTGTAGAATATTTATGCAAGCAATGTCGCATTAATGAGTTCATAGTGTGATTCTGAAAGCGCATAGATACAGTGGCAGAATCCACACATACAAATAAATCTGCTCAACTGTGTAAGTTCCATAATGAACTGAAGCCGTGTTCTGCTGAAATGAAGGCGACTGTAAAACATAATGGTAAATAACAGAGGAGTAATCAGTAGAATGTCAATAACAGCTTTGGTTTTTATGGAATGAGAGTGCAATGCATGATTCAATTATAAAAGGTTCTAAAATTTCTGACGACTAAAAATTTACACTTCTCCTTCTTGCTATTTGGAAACAGGAAAAGAGGAGAAGAATATGATCTTCCTTTGATGGTCGTTAAAACTACACAAAGTGGTCAATTCGCAGTGAAATTCGTACTATTATTATTCTAATGAGTTTTCTAAATATATTTAGCAGTTTAACAGAAATAATGAACAAAATACATAAAAATATATACACAGTTAATTTAACTAATGAGTTAAGTATCAGTGTTAAAACTGTGAGATGTGCCAAAACTAAAATAAAACTATTTGTGTTCACAAAGAACTTTTTGTTAACTCTGTATTATATAAGCGGCCGCCGTAGCTGAATGGATTGGTGCGCGACTACCATTCGGAATTCAGAGAGAGAACGGTGAAACACCAAAATTAAAAAAAAAGTTTTTCCTAATAGCGGTCGCCCCTCGACAGGCAATGGCAAACCTCCGAGTGTATTTCTGCCATGAAAAAGTGCCTCGTAAAAAATATCTGCCGTTCGGAGTCGGCTTGAAACTGTAGGTCCCTCCATTTGTGGAACAACATCAAGACGCACACCACAAATAGGAGGAAGAGCTTGGGAAACAGGAAAAATTCACATGGAGCCATATCAGGCGAATACGGTGCTTGCGGAACGATATTAACATTATTTTTGTTCAAATAATCGCGAACAAGACGTGATGTGTGAGCTGGTGCATTAACGTGATGCAAGAACCATGACTTGTTGTCCCACAATTCCTTCCTTTTAAGACGAATGTTCTCGCGCAAACGCTTTAAAAGTCTAAATAATATTCAGCGTTAACCGATCGGCCTTGCGGAAGGAACTCCGAGTGCACCACACCTTCGTAATCGAAAAAAACAGTCAGCATAACCTTACTTTTTGAGCGACTTTGGCGTGGTTTTTTGGGTTGATGTACGGCCCTCTTTGAACGATTTGTACCACTGGAAAACACGTGCACGCGATTGAGCAGAGTCCCCATACGTTGTCTGCAACATTTTTAAGGCGTCTGAAGCCGAAATTTTGTTGGAATAACAAAATTTCAAACAAATTCTTTGTTCAACTTGAATTTCCGTCGTTAAATTCGAAGAACACACTCGAGCTTGACTTGTTTACAGTAGCACAGAAAACAAACTATGAGATATATCACGCTGAAATTTGCCATGTAAGCTTATAACAGCCCTACCAAAAAACAAAAAATTTATTTTTGCCATATGTCATCCGCGGACCGTTTTATTGATAACGTCTCGTTCATATTTGAACAGAAGGTATATATATTAGGCCGGGTCGAATTGTGGGGAGGCAAGAAAATCGCCCATTGCTCTGTGAAAATCATATTCTAGGGATAAAAATAAGAAACTTTGGCGAAGGAACCATACCTCTAAAACGAATTCAGATGTCCCCCAATTAAAACTTGGTGGTTTCATTAGACGTCAATAACCAGTAAACACAGCGTTACCAGGAAAGTCAAAATGTGTAGAGCTATAATACCTCATTTTGGTATCTTTAACAGTTTCCAAAATATAGGTGAAAATATGACATCGGAGGATCCAAAAGGTAGGCTTTCCACCAAATAATGAAAAAAGTATTACAATATGCGTATCTAACCAAGGTATTCGAAAAATATTTGATTTTCAAAATATTGATTGATTTTCAAATATTTTTGAATAGGATTGCCACCTACCTATAAGGTTAAAACTAAAAAAAATTATTTGACAGAAAATTGGCACCAAACGATAAATGTTTGAAAATCACATAGTAAACATTTATTTTTAAAGGTTGCCCCTTATCCAAAAGACGAGTAATTAAAACTTAAATGAGGAAAAACTTATCGAACAAAAACTATTTAAAAATTCTTTGATACAGGCTTTATATTCATTCATAAGTACACATTTTAATTTATGCTTGGAAAATCCATGTCCTCCCATGGCTAACTGTGTAGCTTGCTCCAAACTTGATACTCCGTATAAGTCGTTCATCTATGCGCCAAATGGGAAAACCAAAAATGTAGTTTGTCTGCTTGCATCTAATAAAAAAATTTTTTTAAAAAACTTTTCGAATTGGTAGTTTTTACTTCATTTAACTAAGCGTAGCAAAGCACGTAGCGTAGATATTTTTTTATAAACACAAGGTGGCATAAAATTAATTATCCTATCAGAAAATGTATCTTTTTGGCTAACGGTGTTGTCCGTCAATAATATTTGTCACTTATGAGCTAGACAGCTGCAGATACAAACAGGCAAATAAAGGAATGCGCAAAGGTCGCAGGTTTTAAATTTGTTGACTGCAATCGATTCAATCGGATCCGTATAGACATTGAGTCTTTACATAACCTCACAAAACATAGTTCAGTGGTGGTAAATCGTTTGATCAGGGTGGCCAATTAACAGTTGAATCTCGTTAAATTATTGGTTATATTACACGTGACACCTGTTGAAATGTGTCATGTTGAAACCATGTGTCAGTGATATCCATATTATCAATAATAGGACAAAATCCATTTTTTAACATCTCTCAGCGACGTAACCCAATGACCGTAACCAGATTCCTACCAGAATTTTGAATGTTGAAAATATCAGAAAAATATCGCTTTTATAGACCCACAAAATTTTCAGTGAATTTTTATTATTTTGATGCGATTTGCAAACGAAGTTTAATTAATTGTAACAATTGCCAAAGCGCCTAAAATGTATATTCTAAAAAATCAAATGTCGCCTATTGATAAACAAGATTATGTTTGAAATATCCTGAACATTCATTCTAAAAGATTTTTTACATTAAATCTCTGAACTGATCCGCGGTGCATCATCACACTACAGTCTCGACTTCAATGATATTTCAGACGAGTTGGCCATTATTTTAGTTCTGCAATGGTTATCTGCCGAACCGCATCCACCCTCCGGCGTTACAGTAATAAACGGGGAGTCTTTAACTGCCTCACCAAAAACAGTCGCAGTCCTCTTTACATTGTGGGGAGATTTGGACCCGAAGCCCTTTGTTATAATATACTAATTTATATACAGATGTACGCATACAGTCTACTATAAGACAAGCCCAAGTTAGTGCGCAATCTATTCTTCATTTGTCTCTACTTAATTATTCTAATTTAACTTTGCTTTGCTCGCCAACACTGCTTTCATTTTGCTCTATGAATTAATAAATAATTGCATTTTGTTTATGTGTCCCTTTGTCTTTTTGAGGCCCGCCGTAATTGTGTTAATACTTGCATGCACGCGTGTGGCAAAAGTATGTATTCGTATAATGGGCGAATAAAATGATTTCTCCATCTAACAGACAGAGAGACGTCTGTGGAAATGTATATTCCAGCAAAGTAAAAAAAAATATATTGTGCTTATTTGTACATATGAAAATGACTTTGTATGTTTCCACACATTGAAAAAGGGAAGGTATGCCAATCACCTACCCTGTCAGAAATCAAATAGATTAACGAAACCAACGCAAGACTGAGTCTTGTCGAGACCCTATGCTCCCGAGTGGAGTGAACAAGGAAAAAATGCTATTTCCCATTTGCAAAAGTAATTTATTCTTAAATTTACTCCAAACTGCACCACTGCGCACTGGAAGACTAAAGTGGTGTTGTAACAGTCGAGACAAATATTAAAATTTATATACTGAAATAGTAATTTCTAAAAAAAAATTTCTTGAAGTTCACATCGATTATTTCTTATAGTTTAGGAAAAATTTATTATAATCAGCAAAAAAATACACACCTTTTGGATTTAAAAAGAAGCTCGATATTTGGTGCCACACCAATTAACACCAAAAACATGATTAATCAAATTTCTATCTGCAAACCCTTGAAATCAGCCCATACGGCAGTATTGTGCGAAAACGATCAAGGTCAAGGCGTGATGAAGTAGCTCCAAGGGTGACCAAACCATGACTAAAGGCGAAGAAGGTTCTACTGTGCATTTGGTGGGAAATGAAAGAAATCATTTATTTTGTGTTGCTTCCATATGGCCAAAAACTAAATTCAGATCTCTACTGTCAACAACTGGACCGTTTGAAGCTAGCGAGTGACCAGGAACGGCCAGACCAACGGAAGAAGTATAGGGTGTTTTTTTTAGAGGTTAGGTTTTCAAGATGAAATAAAACGTATATAATTTAATGTTATGGCCAAGAATTTAGCTTTATTATAAAGATAAGGGTTTGCCATTATGTTTTAAAAATGATACCCATTCAACCAAAAGTGAGCTTCATCGCTGAACAAAATTTTCTTCGATGCGTCGCGCGAACCGAACCATTATTTTCGTAATAAATTTGCACGATTTGCAAACGTTGTTCAGGTGTAAGTCTATTCATTATGAAATGGCAAACCAAACTGAGCATAAATCAAGTGACAGCTGTCAAAAAGACCATCTACGAAAAAAGTAGTGCCAACTTGAAAACCTAACCTCTAAAAAAAACACCCTATATTGTATTCCATTAGGACAACGCAAGACCACACACGTCGGTAGTCACTCGCCAAAAGCTCCGGAAGCTTTGTTGGGATGTTTTAATGTATCCACCACATAGTCCGGATCTAGCACCAAGCGATTACCACCATTTTCTCTCATTGCAAAACTTGTTCAGTTATAAGAAATTGGTATCAAGAGAAGATTGTGAAAATCGATTAATAGGTTTTTTCTTCAATAAGGACCAAAACTTCCATGAAAGAGGCATTATGAAGCTAAGTTACATTTAAAATGGCAACCAATTATACAACAAAACGGTGCATATTTGACTCAAATCGGACAATCCGAAACATCTTAAATAAAGTCTTGAATTTTACGGAAAAACAATGAATTTATTTTTCCCCAAATTACTATTTCTAAGCGATTCAATATTGCCTTGAACAGTATACTAGTGATTTATTGATTATTCAGCTTTGTTTACGTTTGCACAAATCATCAGCAGCGCCTAACAATTCACGTTGACGAACCTATACTCCACGTTTCCTCTTGTCCGGCAACTTTTTGGGCATAAACGCAGCTTTACATTCTAAGAAACTTTTCGCAGAATAATCGAATTTATTCATTAAATTGTCTCCCAGTATTCACAAGCGTAAGAAAAGGTTCTTGCACTTTAATAATTATTGCTTGCAATATGTGAACTGTTCTTATGTTAAGTTAAAATATAAAAAAGTTTTCATACTCTTTAAGAATCATAACTATGCACCGCCACAGAGGCTCTTGTGTGTACCTTTTAGAGCCCTAAATTTTGTATACACACTTTTTAGAAATGCCCGGGCGTATGAGCAACGAGTACCAGTATATGTGTTCGATACTCACTATTCGAAAATTTCCGATCGTGAGCCCAAGTATATCGACTTTTTTTAAGTAAATTCGCTGCTGGTTTTAATTATTTTTTATCAGCACTTTGTTTAAGTTTCACAAACTATTCATCTACATGCAGTGTGTAACGTTGTTGGTAAGCTAAAAAAATGCAAAGAAATAAAATTGAAAATTTTAGTTTAGTTTCAAACAAATATTTGAGCAGTTGAGCAATGAATAGAATTCGAGTGAGTATAGAGCTGTTCACGTTGCTCAATACACGGGTATTTAGAGCTCATGTGCAGTCAGTTTGGTTGAGTTTTTAAATCCTACCAGTAATTTCACGGAACGTTTAATACAAATAGAGGAAATTATTTGTAGGTTTCATAATGAATAAATGCATTATTTGCAGAGAAAGAAACACAGCGCTTCTGAAGGTAAATATTGCATTATATTGTGCGAAAGGGCCCTGAAGGCAATGCGGATTATTTTTTCCATAATTTATCTTGAATATGTTGCTTGTAATCAGACACCGACTGAGCAGTTTTACGTTAGCGTCTTAGATGAATCTTCCGTTTCGCCTCAAGTGGTTAGATTTTGCCCCACGTCAATGGTCGGCTCATTCTTCGTTCATTTTGTAAACGTTTTTGACAAAAAAGGGATTTCCAAACCTTTAATTCTGATATCGCCTTCTTGTATATTTTACTTTTCTCTAAGATTAATTGACATCTCAAGAGAACTCATCATTGTGGTGCAGAGGAAACCAAGCTAGCAATAATCGCGGTGCCCAATAGTTTAATTTCAGAGAGTTAGCAAGAAATGAAACAACGTTTAAATCATTGGATTGGATTAGAGGGAGACTTACTTAATTTACTTCAAAATTATTTATAAAATTCGTGGAACTCAATTGCCACCCCTCGTATCTACAGTTTGGTTCCACAAGAGCATGAGCATTTCACGTTTTCATTTTAAAAAAGAGTTTTTACACTACATTAGGTATTCAACTTGCCTGCAGGCTTATTTTCTGGGCCTAGATACGGCGTGCGGCTACCAAAGCAGCAAAGGTCACGGGTATGCTAAGTAGATTAATGGCTAACATCGGTGGGCCAACACAGAGAAAAAGAAAGCTAATTATGGCGGCCACAAGCTCAATTCTCTTGTACGGCAGCGAAGTATGGGGAATTGTGCTAAACTGCAAAGCCAAGCGGAAAGCACTGGAGGCTGTGCAACGAGCAGCGGCACTCAAAGTTTCCTCAGCCCGCACTGTCTCAGGCGCTGCAATTTACGTGATCAGCGGTCAGATACGCAGCGACTTCATGGTCCGGTAGCGAATGGATGCGTGGGACTCCAAGAAGAAATACGTCATCACTAGCTTCCCAGAACAGAGACGCCAACTGAGTCGCAGATGGATGGGGAAACTTATTCCATCAATTGACAAATGGGTGCAAAGGAACTTCGGAGAAGTGAACTACTTCTTAACTCAGTCCTCTCGGGCCACGGATACTTCCGGAGTTACCTATACCGTATGGGCAAGGTAACTGTTTCCAAGTGCATATACTGCGAAGCACCGAGCGATGACGCTGAACATACGTTTTTTTAGTTGTGACGGAAAAATGCATGAAATTTTTATTTAAATCGATAGTACAGTCCATATAATTTAATGTTTGAAGATTATTTCATGCAAATGTTGACCGCGACTGCGCTTCAAATGGTCCATCCGCTTAGTCCAATTTTGGCATACTCTTTCAATGTTTCGGCCAGTATCTCACATATAAATGCTTTAATGTTGTCTTCCAATTGACAGGTCCCGTACGTGAAATAAAATGTTCACCGAACTCGCCTCTCAACAAGTCCATTGTTACGCGTGCTGTGTGGCATGTGGCACCGTCTTGCTGAAACCACATGTCATGCAAGTCAAGCTCTTGCATTTTGGGCAAAACAAAATTGGATATCATTTCACGGTAGCGCTCGCGATTCACAGTTACGTTACGATTCGCAGCATCTTTGAAGAAGTACGGTCCAATGATACCTCCAGCCCATAAACCGCACCAAACTGTGACCTTTTCTGGATACATTGGTAGCTCTTGCAATTCTTCTGGCTGATCTTTACTCCAAAATCGACAATTCTGCTTATTTACGTACTCATTGATCCAAAAATGAGCTTCGTCGCTGCACACATTTTTTCGATAAAAAAGTGGATCTTCGGCCAACTTTCCAAGAGCCCATTCATCAAAAATTCTGCGTTAGGTAGGTCGTTCGGGTGCAATTCTTGCATCAGCTGTATTTTGAAAGGCTTCACACCTAAATCCTTTCGCAAAATTTTTCACGTTGAGGCCCAATTGCTGCGAACGGCGACGAATCGATAATTGATGGTCATCATTAACACTGGCCGATGCAGCTGCGATATTTTCTTCAGTTCGCACTCTACGTAAGCGTGTTGGTGGTTTGATGTCCAATAATGTAAATTTGGTTCTAAATTTAGTAACAATAGCTCGAATAGCCGCTTCAGTGGGTCGATTTAACTGACCATAAAATGGAAGAAGCGCGCGATAAACTTTCTTAACAGAATACGCGTTTTTATAATAAAATTCAATGATTTGCAAGCGTTGTTCGTTTGTAAGACGATTCATGGTTAAATTATAAACCACACTGAAGATGTTTGACAGTGAAACAAAACACGAAACGTCGTCAGCTGTTTAAACCAACTGCTTAAAAAAACAATAGCTAAAAAATCACCCTTTTGAAAGCAGTTTCGGGAAGGGTGTCTCCCCAGAAGGAGACGAGGGATCTCTTAGTGGCCACACCACAAAAAAAAAAAAAACTACATGGCTAGTAATATATAATCCCTTAGCTTTAAGTACAAGTATTGGAGAATGTTAAAAAACCGATTGGAATAAATAAATGGATTACACAAAATCGAATGTACTTCAAATGTTAATAGAAGTTTAAATTAGATGTACACATATCGTACTTCCACAAAAACAGAAACAAAACAAAGCCATAAATAAAGAAACTGTTTTGAAAGAATACTTCAAATACTATAAAGATATTTGTATGTGTGGGTATTTCTACTAAATAAAACATATTGCAACATGAAAGTATATGAGTACTTCATTTTCTAAGAACCAAAGAGCAACTTAATTTTGATGAAATTTCTCATAGTCGCATGACACATTTGATGAAATTGATGCTTATATATGCACTTGTGTGCAAATAGTTAAATCTAAGTTGTCAATCAAATGGACATCAAAGCATTATCGAGAAACTTGTGGCCCACTCACTAGTCAATTAGAAAGCGTGTGCCATGGCTGCTTGTAACAACGAACTCGAATTTAATGACGTGCCACGCGTTCGCAAATCCAAGTCAAAGCTGAGACCCGCTGCAAGTTGAATGCCCTTTAAACATTTATTCAACTTCTACTTTAGTTAAAACGTCACGAGTGCGCTTTGTAGTGAAGCTCAAAGCTTATGTACATGGAGGAGTAAGCGGATATGCCAGATTTTTCTGCAGCTGAACCCACACAAGTAAGCATGCATATAGTCTGTCCAACATCACGTGCTGCTTACGAGTGTCTGCGACTCCCACACGCACGAATCTTAATAAGAAGCGCACTCCAGCGCATGCATAACTACTTATATGTACGTGCATTATTTGATTTCTCGCAAGCATGTCTACATAGCCGGTAGTAAGAATGTCAACGATGACATTCAGCGCGACTCTTGTGTGCCCCGTTGCGTATACGCCATGTGGTAGCGGATATGATGCTCACATATGTTAATGTGGGTGTCATTCGCTTTTTGCTTTCTTTTTGAATTGCGTTGCTAACATTTTGTCCTTTGTAACTTCGTCTATATGCATGCGTATTTATGCATGAATGCATAAAGGTTGTATAAGTATTTAAGAGCAATTTCTATAAGTACAATTTATTACGTTGCGCCAACACTTAAGCACTGGGGAAATGTACACTGCTTCTATTATCCAATAAAACGAATTAACTTCTAACAAAAGACTATCGGAAATTGGAAATGCTCATTATTGATTATAATTTTGTATATCGCCATGAAATAAGACCTCTTATGAAATAATACGCGTGCTTTTATGCGACCGAATAATCTGTTCATCAGACCTTTTCCCAACGCAATTTGCGGAATAGATCTCAGCAATATGGGTGTTAAACCTAGTGTATTTAAGAACAGCCTGCTTCAGATATATTTTCAAATGAGAAGAGTAATATTTAGAGCAGAGTTCCCCAAACTTTTTTGTGTCGTAGACCCCTTGCCATGTTTTTCCATAATAAGGGATAAGTAACGGGTATGTTGTTTTGCAGCCAGAATTGCTGATATCCGTTTTTAAACTGAACCTTAAGTTCTTCGTTTGTACTTAGTTCAGTCCGTTCCTCTTGTATTATGATATTCGTTTCTTCTAAGTCACCATATGGATTAATTATCCACGGTGGTATTACCATAGTCAAAATATCCTCAAACCTAGATTCAAAATCTGAATAGAGGGCATTCAAATGTTGAACGTAAATTGAAACGTCGTCTTCCTGGCAGATTGTTTGTGACAAATTGGGGAACTGAGAAAATTCGCCCCGTCCAATATTTTGCTTCATTAGTTTAACTCTGGCAAGAAACGCTGATAAGATGGACTTTGTTTTAATCAAATTTAAACTGTCGCCTTGTAATTGCAAATTAACCATATTAATAATGTAATAGGCGATGTGTGTTTTCCTCTTCTTTAAATTTTCTTTCAAATTTTTATCTTTAGTATCCAAAAATTCTAAAATGGTCTCAAAAAGTGCAAAAAATCTTGTCAAACATAAGCCTTTCGACAGCCAGCGTACTTCAGTGTGAAGGAGTAATTGATGAAAGTGTTCGTCATTTTCTTCACACAACTGCGCAAATAACCGCCTATTCAACGCGTTCCTTCGGATTCGATTTACTGCATGAATGACTAAATGAAGTGATTCATGCAATCTAACACTCAAATTTTTAGCAACTAAATGTTGTCGATGGATGACGCAATGTATTGCTAACACCCCTGGCACATTTTGTTTTAAATAGCTTAAAAATCCACGATAACGTCCAACCATGGCAGGTGCTCCATCTGTAGCTACTGATATTACAATATATTTGATAAAGGAATTGCTTTTTCAATGCAGTAATCCTTCAAAACATGAAATATTGATTCACCTTTAGTGTCGGTTTTCAAAGTTCTTGCGAATAGTAGTTCTTCGTAGATTTCTTGATTCATAATAAAACGAACATATGCCAATAATAATGCTGTATTATCAGGTAATGTTGACTCGTCCAGTTGTAGAGAGAAGTGGGTCGTTTGCAAATAATTACATAAGAAGCTTTCAATATCAGAACTCATTTCATCAATACGTTTTTCAACAGTATTGTTGCTTAAGGGAATTTTTTTAATGGTATCATATGCAGGTTTGTGTAAAACAGTTTTTAAAACCTCTTCAACGGCTGGCAAAATTAACTTCTCTCCGATAGTATGCGGTTTTCCGGATTTTGCTATAAGTAACGAGATATTGTAAGACGCCCGCAAACCATCATCATTTCTTTGTGACGTCGAAGCGAACATTCTGCCCAGTGTAGGTCTCTTTTGAAGTTCATCTTTGAGTGTTTGAAAGTATTTCAAATCTTTCTGTGTTTTATCAGGGTGGCATCTTCTTAGATGATCTTGCAGTTTAGATGGTTTCATAGCGTCATTGCTCAAAACTTTGTTGCATAAAAGGCACATAGGCAATTGTTTGGCCGGCAATGATGGAATGAAGCCAAATTTCAAATAATCAACACTTTACTGTCTACATTTCTTTTTAAATTCAGATATGGCATCAGTCATCTGTGGGCAAAATTAAATTATTTAAATAAGACAGAAAATTAAGCAGCTGTATATTAAAAATATTTTTTGATTTTTCCGAAAACATTCCATAATTCGAACATCTTCTTGCAACAATTAGCTCGAATTTCGGAAATTGCACTGTAATCGTAATGCCGATTGCTAAAACTTTTAAAAAGAAACTATTGAAGAGTACCTACTCGTGTAATTTTGCATGATTGAATACGAACACAAAACTAACATTTAATTAAAAATAATGTACTTACTTTTCTCCAGCACTCTCAAACAAAATAACACTGACTCACTATAATTTGTCTGATATAAGTTATTTTTTAAAGGAAACACTTTTAATTTTTTGATTATTCACTTTATTCACACTTCACTTATACTTACACTATATCTATCCTAAAAACTAACCGCGCTTAAGTGCTTTTTTAGTGACGACTCTTTCGGCTGTATCGTGCGCACGATTCGTTTCGGCAAAATGCGAAGCGTCGGCATACAGAAAAAGTACTTAAGCAAGGTGTGTTATAAGTAATGTATATATATTTTGATATTATATAGTATGATGTAAGTAAATAGGTACTATCAGTGTATGTGTTGAGATCCACTATCGTGGACCCCCATTTTCATTTCATGGACCCCCAAATATTTTTTTCGCTGACGCAGACCCCTTGCAGGTTGACATTGACCCCCAGGGGTCGATATAGACCACTTTGGGAATCACTGATTTAGAGCTATATATACTCCTTTTTCATACCTCTAACGGTTCCTGAGGGCGGCCACCTCATCCGAATGGGTTGGTGCGTGACTATCATTCGAAAGTGCGTTGGTTGGAATCTTCGGGCATGAAACACCAATATGGTACTTCTGCCATGAAAAAGCTCTTCTTAAAAAGTATCTGGTGTCGGAGTTGGCTTAAAACTGTAGGTCCCTTCATTTGTGGCACAACTCAGCCAGATTCAAAAATGGTTGTAAGCGCCAATTAAATATCTTTAAATTATTATTAGGCTAAATTATAGTAAGGCTTTTTAAGGAGCTTATTGTTCCATAATTTATATGGAGGCACGGTAGTACCACATAAGTGCTGTAGCCTTTTGGCGCCTAATGCAGGACATTTACAAAGGATGTGTTCTGAATTTTCAGTGCCCATTTCAGCAGAGAGACCAATTTTATCTCTGGCT
>JAYXIM010034140.1:0-11812 GCA_037575425.1 Anastrepha fraterculus | reverse complement strand
AAATATTTTATAATCCTTACAACCGAATAACTCGAAAAAGGTTAATTTTAAGTTCCATATAACAAAATTGAATAGAAATTTTACACAATAATATCCTTAAGTATCTAGTTAGAACGACTTCTCCGGTTACCTTGAACAATTGGCGTACACAACCTTTGTTTGGCCAAGCTCCTTCTCCTATTTGTGACGTGTGTCTTGATGTTTTTCCACAAATGAAGGGACCTACAGTTTTATGCCGACGCCGCAGAAGAGATGGTTTTTTATGAGAAGCTTCATGGCCAAAATACACGCGGAGGCTCGCACTTGCCTGCCGAGGCGCAACCGCTATTAGAAAAAACCTTTTCCATCATTTTTGGATTTCGTGCTCATAGCCGGTTTCGAACCCAACAATAGAATGGTAATTACCTACCAACACATTCGGCTATAGCAGCCGCTCTTAATTCGCGTTTATGTCACATAAACTACGTAAAATTAGATTCAATTGTGTAATTTTAAATCGCAATTCGTGCGACATTCTAAAGATGTAGTTTATGCGAAATGCACAAAGGAGGAGGAAGACAAAAACAGAAATTTAATGACGCAAAATGCACTTTGGAGTGTAATTTTATGCCACAACGCGCTTTCTCGCCACAATGCGTTAAGCGTTTTTTAGCGCAGCAGGTCGGTGAAAACATACAACAACAGAAAATGTATGTACATTATTTCTTCACATACAAACAAAAAATACAACAATTTTTTTTTCAAATTAGCTCATTTTAAAGTTTATGTACAACTACAAAAATATGTTTGAGAAGAGTTATAAAAAAATTAAGTAAAATGAGCAACAATGAAAATGTTGACAAAAAAAGCAGACACTTACAAAAAAACTTTGTTTGCCGTTCCTGCAATTTGAAAAACAACAGCAAGACAGACAGACGGCAAAACAATTTACTTCCTGTCGCGCGACAACGAAATGCACATGGAATCAACATGAAAACAACTACGAGAACAAAATAAAAATAAAAATAATAGAAAACAGAGAGCACAAGACAATAATGCGAAACGCAACTGTGCGAAAGGATAAGACTCGCATTAATATCAGTGCACACGTGGAGACTGTTTCAGAGACAAAACAAAAAAATAATAGTAATACGCAGATATTTGTTGCCAAGGCGGAAATAAAACAGCATCGTCGCGACATATCTAATATGCATATAAAAAACAAATACGGAAGGCTTAATGCCGTACGGACCAAACTTTGCATACCCATGCAAAGCTTAGTTCAATTTTATTTGCACTGGTTGTTAATTTTTTTGAATAAATCAAGTTCATAGGCAATGAGAGTTGTAATTGTTTCGTAAATAAATTTTTAACAAATTATGATTCAATTACACTGGGTGATCTGATTGGAGGTACTTTCTTCAATAGGGTTTTTGTAACAGTTTACGCGTGACTACTGTCACACTAAATAAATTATTTTTTTCAGTATTAATTCACATTTCATGTATAGTAAATGCCTCACCAACGTTTACACATCGTACAATTCTATTACGAAAATCGACGCTTTGTGAAAAGTGTTCATCGCGTGCTTAGACCAATTTATGGTGTTCAGCGATAAGGCCCATTTTTGACTTAATGGCTCAACATTAATAAGAAAAACTGCCGTATTTGAGCTGAAGAGCAAGCCGAAGCCATTCAAAAACAACCATTATAACCTTTAAAAATAATCGTTTGGTGTGGTCTATAGGCTGGTGGAATCATCGGCCCATATTTCTTCAACAACGAGGCTGGCGCCAATGTACCAGTGAATGGTGAGCACTATCACACCACGATAAGTAACCATTTGATGCCAGAAATTAAAGTATGTGATCTCCACAATATTTGGTTTCAACAAGACGGCGCTACTATAGAGCCCGTAATTGGATTTACTGCGTCATCGTTTCGGTGAGCAATTTATATCTCGTCTCGAACCATATCTTTGGATTCATATTGTGGATGTACCCTATGGCCAAAAAGTACCGGAAATGTTTAATTTAAACGAACCGCATACGTGAGAATCGCCCCATATATTTGTCTTATGTTGGTAGGACTGTAAGACACTAAAGAATATTATTTATCCGTTTTTAAGCGTTTGAGAGATGTAGTACTTCGCGAACGGCCGGAAATGTGGGCAAACAATTTAAAATCCGATACCTCTAAATTTAATACCCTACTTATATATTATATATAAGTAATTGTTGCATACACCATTTTTGGGTGTTTGGTTGAACTACTCCTCTTATTTGTGGTGTACGCTTTGATATTTTCCACAAATGAAGTGTCGCGCAGTTTTACGCTGCCACAAACGGATTGTTACGAATTATTGTGAATTTCGAATTGAGAGGGTACACATTATCGCGATCCCACTGTTGTACCAGTAATACTAATAGCGTCTTATACCTCTCCATTGTTAAAATATTTTGCGTCTATTCTTACTTGAAAATGTGTAACTACACGGCGATTTTTGTGATTCTCATTACATATGCCATCTTTTCGGCACAAGTACTCACATATATCGGGTGCTTTTTTAGAAGCTTGGGAGCTTGAAGTGATAATACAAAACAAAAATATTGTTGGAATGAATTTTATGTATCATATTCTGGTAAATAATTTCGTAGCATTAATTTTTAGAACGAGTTACATGGTCGATTCGCGCAGTCTAATGAATTGATTTTTAAGTGCGCTGTATGGTAAGTTCCTGTCCATATTTAGCAAATTAATTTTTGCAAACAATCTATTCACCCTAAATTAGGGTCGATGACACCACCAGTGCTCTATGAACTTTGCGAACATATTTATTTGCATTTTTTTTTTCAAGGAAATTTCCATAATTCGGAAGCGTTGGTCTGGCATCAAGTGAATATTGGCTTGCCAAACTTTACTGAATAAAAATATCAACACAGTTTGTCATTTTCAGCTGTCAAACCCTAGTTGTCGATATTAAGAGTTCTGGAGCTAAAAAAGCACTCGATACTAAAGGGTTTTCCAATCAGAGGTTTTATTTTGATATTCAAAGAAAAATGCTATTTTTTAATATATGTATATGATCGGATGTTTATTTCATTATAAAGAGGAAGGTATGCCGTTAATAGTGGAAAATAACATCAGGCAAATAAACACCACGACCACATGTAATTTTCCATAACCGAATTGCAAAGCGGCTACCCTATGTCCTCGTCCTCGATAGCGTCACGAATTCCATCTTCGAGGTCTTGAATTGACCCTGGGCTGTCGGCGTAGACCTTCTCTTTCGCGTGGCCACAAAGAAAAAGTCACAAGGTGTTAGGTCACAAGATCTCTGTGATCACCTCTTCGAGAGATAACACAGTCCGGAAACTTTTCCCGTAAAAGATCAATGGTTTCGTTGCTTGTGTGGCACGAAGCGCCGTCTTGTTGAAAATAAACGTTGTCGAGATCAATGCCATACAATTCTGGCCATAAAAAATCGTTAATCATCTCTCGATAGCGCAATCCATTCACCTGTGACTCCTGTTATTGGAAAACCTTTTACCTAGCCATGCCCTAAGTTGAGTTAGAAATTACGCCCGTTATGGATATGAAATTATAATACCTTTTTAATGAAGTTAGTTTTATTTAATCATGTAAATATTAAAAAAAAATGTTGGTCTTCATTTGAAATGATCCCTATTTGCTTTTACACAAGCCTTCAAACGATGAGACCATTCAGCTCTTGCCGCACGCACGATTTCCATGGATATTGACGTCACTGTTCGAACCAAAGATTGTTCGAGACTTTACAAATTTCTGTGAAATCTTCGACATCTTCAATTTTGACTACAAACTGTAGTCCAGTGGATTCAGATCTAGACTTTCAGACGGTCAATTTTTTGCGGCTATGAACACAGAAATATTGTTTTTAGCCACTACTATGTGGCTTTTGCCTTATGGACAGGCGCGGAATCTAGTTGGAAGATCCAACGCTCTCCATTGAAGAAAGTACTGCACAACTGCTTCATCATGCCGTCTAAGACATCTTCCTGGTACACTTTTACACCGGTTTTAAACCTCTTTTTCGCAGAAATGAAGAGATGTAACGCCTTTACAAGGCACTCCCCACCAAACCATTACGGAGGTTGGATAGTGCTCACGCTGAACCCTTGGAACACACAGTTTTTTGCGCCTTTAGACGTTTAATCATAGGGTTTGTCGCTTTACTCATTAAAAACTTATTCAACAGCGAACATTTTCTCTTCTGTGAAAATAATATTTTCATGGCCGTGATCGCGTGACACCTACTACTACTTTTCTTTAAAAGCGTTGTCAAAAGGTGACCAGTCGAGCAACGGAAGGCTTTCATGTGGAAATCATCTCTTATTAGTCTTCACATTGACTGGTCGATAAATTTATTTCCCTGGACATGATTTGCTGCTTTCTAATCGAAATTCTTCTAGAACGGATTTTATGACTGCACTGGCTTAAAGATTTTTCAGCAATTTGTAAATTTCACGTGCACTTTTACCACACACTATCATCGCCGAAAGCATTGTAAAATTTGTCAAAGAATTTATGGCAAGACTAAGTACATAGTACGTATGTATATATCGCAGAATTTTATTGGTCATGTCACTAGCTTGACCAAGTCAAAAATTCTTAACACCCATACACAGCAGCAGATTGCGGAAAAGTCGCTACTACATATTTCAACAATGTAGAAGTGAAACAAAACAAGTTTTGGTTACTTAGGGAGCTTTCCAGTTGTTATTTGATGTTTGTGCTGCTCTTGTTGGTGTGTTTGTCACACTTTCGTTGATTTGTGTTTTCGTTTTCAATTCCCCATCGCTGATTTGCAGAGTGCGATTACAGGGTTTTATTTATAACTTTTGGTATAGCTTTAGAGCAATGGACTTGATTGTTAAATAGCAGCGCCCCTCTATTTTTTATTACATGTTATTATATTGAGGATCGAGCCCTGTGACTTTAAGAACTGTTGCGTCACCTTCCGTAGTTGAAATAATGCCCTTCAATCTTTCCAGTTTTCAGAGGAACTTTGCTGCACCGTCCATTAATAAATGGTCATCCAATTTAAAGTTTCGTTCTCTACTCCGCAAAATTTGCAGATTTCCCATTTTTCCAGGCTTAGTAAAAGTATGCGTGATAATTCTCATATTTTTCTGATGCAAGCTCAAGCGATCCTTAATAAGTTATCGGTTCTCAAAAGTGCTTCACCCATTTCACCCACTGATTACTCCATTATAGTTCCTTCTTTGTCTTTCCAGGATATACAGTGACCTCTTGCCCAAGAAGAGGCATTCTGAGCCTATGTATAAATTTAGCTGATGCCCATTTCTCTGCGAGTTTGTTAGTCACTTAATTGCCACTTTAATTCAATTCCAATATTAGACTATCCAAGTTCCGTGCCAATTGTGTTAAGCTTTTTAAGGTACTTAATTACCAGTTTAGATCTCTAGGTCTAGGGTGCTTAGCTTTAAGTGTGTACACGTCACAGACACAACTTGTCTATAGTCTTATTACATATTTATGTATGTATTTGTTGGGAGTTGGACTGAGCTGATTCTCCCATTTGTGGTGTGCATCTTGCTGCTTTCTTC
Organism: Anastrepha fraterculus; assembly: GCA_037575425.1. NCBI lineage: Eukaryota > Metazoa > Arthropoda > Insecta > Diptera > Tephritidae > Anastrepha > Anastrepha fraterculus. Next base: position 6,224 of record JAYXIM010034140.1, on the reverse strand, counting down.
AAAATAGAGGCGCCACTGTTTTATGCCAACTCCGAACGGCAGATGGTTTTTTTATGATAATCTTTTTCATGGTAGAAATACACTCGGAGGGTCGACTTTACCTGCCGAGGGGTAACTGCTATTACCTTTTGTAACATTTGGTGCTTCATGCCCTATGTTTTTTTCTACCCGAGTATTTTTTCGAATAATATACATACTTGCAATATCAGGGGTATTCCCGTAAACTTGCAAAAGCCTGTGAACTTTTCCAGCCACCAAAAATACTGCTCCGTGAACTTCATACACTTTCATGGTAAATGGGTCGCAAAAAATATTAATTATGCAAAAAAGATTAGGAGCAGAATAAATCCGAATAACTCCACCTCAGCTTTCCGTTAATATTTTTTGTCATCACATTTCATAAATTCGAGGTTTCTACTTATTTTGGACTTTGATTATCCTTTTTAATTTGTAGGCATATTTCGACCAGTTTACTGTTTACAGGCTTTTGCTTCAACCCAAAAGGGCAATGAGAGTTAGTAGCAACGTAAATTTTGTAGCACTCCTACAGGTATAGTTAAGGCGTGACTTTCCTTCCGAATATTGGCCTTCAGAGAGTCGTGTGTTTGAGGTATTAGTGTATACTGTTCGCTCTAAAAACATCACGGGAAAAAGTTCTTTAAAAACATCGTTTGTCGTTGCGTATCCACCCTGCTGGAATCAGAATCCTCCATCTGATTAAATTTGATGAAAGGCTGCAAAAATTTTATAATCATAGACCTTTGACATTTGCCGTCTTCGCCATGCTCGAACAAGAATGATCCGATAAATCTCGTAGCATAGTCGTTTCAAGTCCGAGAAAGCAAGTCGATCAACAACTGCCAAAGTTATTCATACTTAGTTCTCATGTCTCAAGTATAGTTGGAACACCCTGTACTACCATCGTACCTATTCTTGGTTGCTGCTATGGCAGTCGGGCATGCAACAAAATCAATGTGTAAGTATTGAATATTAAAAACTTTGTTTTCTGAAGTGCTGCAGTTGCCAATTGTTAAATTTTCATTATACTGCATCTCCATTCTCGATGCTCTTATTTAAATATTTATTTTAAGCGCTTCTACGAGGAATGAGTTTTCTATTTGGTATGCAAGCATATTTGTCTCTCACAGGTCAAGGCAAGCAAAAAAATGGTGGGCAAGAAAAGGAATCAATTTACCGAGAAATGTCTAATTTTTTTACGAATTTTATACAACGCTTTGACACTGAGCCAAGAAAGGCGGGTAAAGGGGTCCCGGTGGTCTAGAGCTCGAGAATTTACAGTATTTTCAGAAATTTTTTTTACAATAACAAAAACTGAGAAACGATACTTAAATTTTTTAGGCTTTTTATTTAACTTATTTTACATACAAAAATGAAAAAAAAAAATTTTAATTTTATTAATTTTAAAAATGGCGCTGAAGTTGACCGCCCCGAAAAATTGGAACTGGACGGTGCTGTCCATTTTGGCTCTTCTATTTATCTGAAACACAAAAACCAAAAAGAATATTAATCAGTAAAAAACCAAAAAAAAAATTGTCAAACTGGCGCGGTTTTGAATTTCAGACTCTAAAAATAGGGTTTTTTTCAGTTTTTTGTTAAAAAAAATACGAAATAATTGAAATAATAATATGATTCTAGTCCGAGCGATAGCTATTGATGTTGTGAATAACATATTGTATTAAAATTTCAGACGATTCGGTTCAATAGTTTTTTTTTTTTGACAACACCAGGCCGAAAAAAGTCGTTTCGAGATAAATGTGTGTAAAGTTTGAGGTAGGGATGTAGAAGTTATAATATTGGGAATTTTCGCATGAAAATTTCACAGTATATTCTTAAAATCCTATACTTTTGAAATATCGAAAAAACGAAAAATTTTTTGAATTTTCTAAACTACCGGGTCCCTTTAAGGTGGTACCGACCTCATTATTTGTGGGAGAGGGTAGTAAAGTTTTCTGAACGATGAAAGCGAGTCCGATATATCAGAGATGTAGGGAAGAGCGTAAAGTCTTGGAAAAATAAATGAAAAGATGCATTAATATCGTAACTTATTTTACTTAAAGGGTAAATAATAACTTATAAAAATAGGGGGTTCAAAATGCCTACGGCGGCCACCTTAGCCAAATGGATTAGTGCTTGCTTACCGATCGTTAAAGCCCGGATTCAAAACTGTGAGCTATATACCAGTATCGATAAAACTAAAGGGCGCTTTGGTAACATATGGATCACAAAATTTCTGTTGCCTCATCTTTATAAATGCCAGAGTATATAAGGTCAGTCCATAAGTTCGTGCGTTTTTTAAAGGTGGTTTTTAAATTAATAAAAAAGATGTTTAAAGTATTTATTAAACAAAATATATTTTCCTTCATTATTTACAAGGGAGGCTCAAAAAATGTTTTGTCCTTGGAGCCAAAATACGCTTCGATATCCCTTTTTATACTCGTAGCTTCTTTTGAGGAGTAGTTCTTGTTACTCATATGGGATTGAAGTCCACGCAAAAGGTGATAATCACAAGGTGCAATATCCGCAGAGTATAGTGGATGCGGCATTAGCTCCCATCCGAACTCATACAGCTTACCTAATGTTTGCCTTGCGGTATGAGGTCTTGCGTTGTCGTGGTGAAACAAAACTTTGCGTCTATTCACAAAAGACGGTCGATTTTTTTTAAGGCCTCATTCAGACTTGATAGCTGATGGGAATAATAATCACCATTTATCGTCTGGTTTGATTTCAGAAGTTCATAATGGCCGATATTGGCTGTATCCCACCAAATATGCAAGAGAACCTTCTTGGAGTGAAGGCCATCTCGAGGGGTCGGATCTGGTATTTCATCTTTATCTAATCATTGGCGTTTGCGAACAGGATTATTGTAAAGGACCCATTTTTCATCACCAGTAACGATACGGCTCAAAAAACTTTCATTTTCAAGCCGTTGCAGCAGCTGAGAACACACATTCACTCTCTGCTGAAGGTTGGCGACGGAAAGTCTATGCGGAACCCATTTTCCCAGCTTTGAAACCTTTCCCAACTGAGCCAGGTGTCTGTGAACTATTACAAGCGATGAATTTAACCTCTGAGCTATCATATCGACTGTCAAATTTGGCTCAGCTTCCACGAGTTCGAGCAAGGCGTCGGAGTTAAAGACTTCAGGACGACCAGCGCGCGGGGCACTTTACCACTTCGGAATTTTGGAAACCACTTTTGCGCAGTCTTACACTCATGGTATCCTCTCCGTGAACAGTGTTTATTTCTGCAGCAGCAGTTGTTGCATTTTTACCACTTTTATAAAAAAAATACAAAATATGCCTCTTATACGCGTTCGAAGATTCCATTTTATTTTTTAACAACACGTGCTTCTATCCGCGATTGAAATCTCTTGTTGAATGCACAATATATCAAAGAAAATATAAATAGTTCCGTTATACTCCGCGAATTTTTTCTATGCAAAAATCGTACAAAAGTGAAATTATGAGTAAAATACGCAGAAACTTATGGACTGACCTGATATTTGTGATTATTTTCCAAATTGAGAGTTTACTAAAAAAAATGCAAAAAAACCAAACCTACCCAACTAAGTCGAACTTCAATTATTGTTGCAATTTCTTTCCACTTGACTTTCAACATTTGCCAACTAAAATTTGCTCCTTTCATCTGATCCAAGTTTTTTCTTAGCTGAAGTTTATACTTCGCTGTGAAATAGCAAGCACCAACTACAAGCATGCAGCTTATCTCCCGGTGGGTAAATCACTCACAATCAGGTTCCGTCATATATTTGAAGGTTGGCTGTTAAAACTGACAGCCACTTGAAAATTCAGTTGCCTGTTTTTGGCCAGATCAATGTGTTTTGTGCGAGACACACTTTGCCGCACATCAACTGAAGCTACTATTGCAGAAACATAATGTTAACTACGATTTAAGTGGAACTTATGCGGCTGGCAAACATAAATAAAGGGTGTTTTTTGGCTGCATGAGAACTATCGATACCGCTAGCTATGACAGATGACAGCTGAGAATAGCAAAGTGTGTTGATTCAGTATGGTTGGGCAAATCAGCATAAATCGTTTAATGCCAAAGCAACGGTTCCACATTATGGAATTTTTTTTTAATTACAAAAAAATTTAATCGCGAAATTCATAGAGTGAATTGTTGACGAAGACGAAGAGATGTCGAGTCGTCGCCGTTTTCAATTTGTCAAAGGCCCACAATTACATGGAACATTTTACGTCTGAATCTTGGCTTACGTGCCAATAAAATACAGCTCGTGCAAGAATTAAAGAGAAGTGAACATCGTTTACATCGCATTTTTTCTGATTAGGGTCACTTAGATGTATTACTAAGATTTATTGGAATATAACGCGTAGCCGCGGCGGAAGTATATCGGATATTACTTTGTATTCAACAAATAAATCAAATAGAATTATCTATCAGATTATATTAAAAAAAATTCAGTCCAGCTATATATCTGTTTTGTATTACCATTTTCTCAAGTTCTCACGCCCTTAAAAAGCACCCTATACCATTTATACACTAGAAGTGCTAAAACTACTACTTCTGGCTCGAAACTAGAACTGGTGAATATGGATTGGATAACCCAAAATTTTCCTATGATGCAGAATTGCAGCCAGCTTCGGTTACAGCACATTAAACTGCATCATCAAGGCATACTTTTTTGTAGAAAGCCATTTTAACTGAACGCAAGTGCGAAAGAGGCAAAAAGCCATTGCGCAATTGCAAAAAGCGGAAAAAGCTGTAGTTAAAGAGAATAAAAAGCAGACGAAAACAGAAAATCTACGGGTGAAGCTGAGCCGTCGAAAAAGAAAGAACGCAGATCGAAAAAAGGTGAAAAGACTGATGATGCACCAAAAAGCAAACATCTTGCGATGACTAATAAGTTAATGGTCAAACTTAGTGCGTATTATGGATTGGCAACTATTCGAAACGAAAACTCAGAGGCAAATATGATGAACGCTCTGTGGGCGACTTACTACCATTTGATTTCTACTGACGAAAATCCCCGGCATTCCCACTGCCCGGAGGGTGCCGAGTCTTGGTGTGAGTATCAAAAAATCAAAGCAGAAAATAAGGAACATACTTTTGTTCATCCGCCTGCTTTTGACGACGTTACCGTATTGCTTTTGAAGCCCGTTTATGAAGAATTGCCATCAGAGGATCTTTTGAAACGCTGCCGTTTAACCATTGCGTACGGAATTTGGCTCCAAAATATATTTTTGTTGGGCAACAGACTCTTGAAATTGCTACATTGACTGCCGCATGCACTTTCAATGAAAGATTTCATCCTATTTTGAAAGTTATGGACACTGTGGGAGTCACATTCGGTCTGCACGCTGCTAGCTACACTACGAAATACAATGCCGCTCGGGTATCAAAGGCGGATAAAGACGCAGCTAAAGCTTCTAATGCGGCAGGTCAAGTCGTAGAGCAGCAAAACTTGCTGAAAATGATGCCTACGAAAAAACCGAAGGATTATTATACACACAAGGCATAGATGAGTAATGTAAGTACGAATTTTGTCAAGAAAATCTATTCGAAAACTTTAAACGTGTTTTTCTCAAAACAACGTTTTTCTCGTCTGATCAGAAATTTTCATCAGTTATTTCATACATTAGTAGTTCTGGCAGGTGCTACTTTTGTTTCTTTTCGGCCCTAACTTTCCATACTACATACAGTCTGATTTTCACCCGAAGAACATACCTTTTTTTTCAAAAGCCCGCCATTTTATTATTTTTCAAAAAATTTTCCCATTGTAGCACCTGCCAGAATGACAAGTCTACAGAATTATAATCAATTTAACTTTTTCATTTCAGATGTCCTGAAGAACCAAAATCCTGTTGACAAGCCAGCTATCTTTTAAGACGCTTACTTTGGTGCCACCCTACTACAAAAAAATGTCAAAAAAAAATTGGTTTTCTATACTATTTGATGTCAATAATAATATACTATGAAATCAAAACGATCGCATTTGATTTTCTTAGAAAAAAATTGCTAAAACATATATATAAAAAATGAGGACTTGACCAGATTACTACCTTAAAGGATTTTTTCTTTCAGTCCTACGCCGAAAGACAAGTGCCTTCTACATTGTGTGGTTTTAACAAGACACTGCAAGTTCACACATAGCCAAGTTTGATCAGTCAGGCGTGCAACGAAAGTTTTACACTAAATTACTTCAAGAAACTCAAGCTGACTGC
>JAYXIM010034133.1:0-27409 GCA_037575425.1 Anastrepha fraterculus | reverse complement strand
AGCAAGCGTACGGTAAATGTACGTATATACAGTAGATTCTGTTTTTATGCGGTAGATACGTTCCGCAAGAAACAGCTTAAAAAAAAACAGCATAAAAAAAGCTGAAAATTATATCTTTATTTAAGAAACGTCATAATCGAAAAATAAATTTACGTCAGAAATAGAATCAGACAATACCCACATGTTGCGCATTCGTTTAGGATTTCTATTTCTGACGTAAATTTATTTTTCGATTATGACGTTTCTTAAATAAAGATATAATTTCCAACAATACAATATTTTGTTTGTGCGATTTTATTTAATTATTTCAGATTCATGCGGTCTATGGAACGTGTCTATAGTAATAATATGGGACTAGTGCCCTTTTTTATGCGATTTTATTACATTATTTCAGATTTATGCGGTTCTTAGCACTTTTGAAACGTATCTATAGTTTTACTATAGAACTGGTTGCGTTTTTTATGCTGTTTCTTGCGGAACGTATCTACCGCATAAAAACAGAATCTACTGTATTATGTACATTCATATGTTTACATAGATACACATGAATGCATCAAAGAGGATAGATAAGCAAATTAATAATGAAACTAAAATTTCAAATAAAGCCATGTACACCTAATTCCCTTTTTTCACGATTTTTTTTAAACGAATTTAATTTAAAACGAGCTAAAAAAGAGACAAGAATTTACACGAAAGGGCTTGTTTTAAAAGAATTTTTAATACTTTATAATTTTTTCTTGAATCTAATAGAGCAAATATAGTGAAACTTTTCGCCGGATCACAGTGCGGCCGATTCCCAAAAAGCTGGCCAAAAGTCGAAAAAAAAGTTTCTATGTAGATAGAGTTGGGTTGGCTACAGTAATGCCTTGAGTAGTGAAAACCGTTCATAGCAACGTCCTGTACCCTAAGCATCCTCTGTATTTTCAGTCGCAACGTGGCCTTCGTTTGAGCATCGTATTACTGTCGATGAATAGTGAAAGTTGTACACATTTGAAAGATTTTGTAATGGAGTAAATTGAACAAAACCAAATGGAATCATCTTCGGAAGGTTAGTAAAATACGAGAAATCTTTAGTACATATCAATACCTCGACACAAAATTTTTAGCTGCAGCAATACGTAGATACATTTTTTGCAATTTTTTTTATAAAATTTGAGTTTTCAAACTGTATAGTAATACAACGCCGTCATATGCTGCTTTGAAACCTATTAAAGGTTACTCAAAAAAGTAATGGTTACTGAATAAAACAAGATTCAGCTGCTACCACTTGCTACCTTGGCTTTTATGCTATTTTTTGTGCACAAGTGCATCTTGATTATGTTCTTGAATATACGCTATTTCACGTGAGGGGGTGGCCAATAGGAGTGGAAAGGGGTGGATTTTCAAAATTTTAAGATCAAATTCGTAATCAGCGACCCCGACAACCCTCGAGTAAGAAATTTTGAATCAATTACTTAATTCTTTGAGTTTTGGCCAGCTTTTCGGGAATTGGCCGCACTGTGCGGATGTACGAAGTGTTTAAATTAGTTTCAGGAAAAGTCTCTGAGAATGGGTAGATCTTATGCTCGCAGTTTAATAATTTATTTCTTCTAATATATTTAAAGAATTAAAATGTGTAAGCATGAAATAAATTCTTAAGTGAACTGTAAAAGAATTTTATTAATATGTTTTCACCTAATTCTCTTTTTGCATGAGTTTTTTGGGAAGGTATCAATGTTGTAAAAAGAGAATTAGGTATACTTTATTATACTTGGTGGCGCAAAATTAATTTCTCTATCGGCAGATTTATAATTTTTGTATGCAGTTTACAAACAGACAAGCAATGAAGCGCATAGAGCTCAAAATAAAAAAATAATAACTTGTTTTCTTCAAAAAGCAAATGTATTAATTTTGCGCCACCTGCAATATTGCGCTAACCTTGTGTTCACAATAATATCAGCGCGACATGTTGCAACGTTTTTACTTTTTTATTCACTTTTCATTAAATTTTTTTATAAACATAAACATATATTATACTCTCTCCTAACGGGTACCTCTCTTAAACGGACACCACCCACAAACGGACAGTTTTTAAGTACTAAAACATTCTGAAGGGTATTTGAAAATTTGTCCCTCTCATAACAAGAAGCGGAGACTTTTTTCCCCCCCAAAAGGGTATTTGAATTCCCCATAACCGTTCAGTCTACAACATTGTTTTTGCGTTTACGCTCTACCATATTCGTACAGCTGTTGCTCAGAGAACGTTAACATTACATTCATAGATAACATTACATTAACGTGTTCTGTGTTGCTTATTCAATAACACTTGTATGTATAGCGGGGAATCCCCTAAATACGAGTACGAAAAACTTGTTTTATTGCAGTAAACACATACTTACATATACATACACGTAGTTTCTTATTGTAAGCATACGTGAATCGCAAAGTCTAAAGCAGCGTGGAGATTAAAAGACAAAGTTGATGTAATTGAATCTCATAAAAATGTACGCGAGTTGGCAAAGAAATGTAAGATCAGCAAAGCTCAAGCTGCTTGCACCATCAAAAGCAAAGAACAAATTTTACGTTTGTGGAACATTAATGTCAATCCGTAGAAGACACGAAAAAAAGCGTTTCTTTGTTAAGCACACTTATAAGTAGCAAAGCCAAAGAAATTTCAGTGAGACTCAATTACGGCAGTTTTAGTGCATCATCCATCCAAAGGTGATGTTAAAAGTTTTACCGAAAAGGTACCATATTTGATTGAAGGATATGATTCGCGAAACATTTATAATGCGGATGAGACTGGCTAGTCTAAGAATAGGCTCACGATTTTACACTGTGTCAATATAGCACCGCCTTTTTGTTGTTGCGAAATCTGCAAGGCCTCGAGCATCTCGCAACATAAATTTGAGCAATTCACCCGTTACGTGGCGATAAACAAAAAAGCTTGGATGACGGCTGATTTGATGAAAGATTTTCTCGTACAGTTCGCTAGAAAATTGATACTTCAAGAGCGGAGCGTCGTTCTATTTCTAAATAATGCGGCTTGCCATTCTCGATATTTAAAATTCAAAAATTTTTAAGTTATTTTTCTTCCAGCAAACACAACAACATTTTGTCAGCCCCTTTACCAAGGTGTTATAAAAAGCTTTGAGTTCATGTATAAACCGTTATTTTTAACACATTTTGCTTCGGATGGAAGAGACAAATTCCGCTATGGACGTGTCAAAATCAATCAATTTATTAAATGTTGTTTATTTCATACACAAAGCGGGGGATCAAGTGAGTCCACAGAGTCATTAACGCTGGGCTTGGAAAAACAAGTATGCCCAATAACGATAGTGGTTAGACGAAGACCAGAAGACGAGCTTCCGCTATGAGCACTGGCTCATTTCTCCAACTATATTAATCAAGTTAAGAGCGAAATCAAGGTGACATGGAAGACTTTCTTAATTTAGATAGCGAAATATTCATTAATGATGAAGATCAAGAAAATATCAGTAGTGAAGTGTTAACTGTGTCCCAAGAATTGTTGGCCATCTCGTCTGACGAGGAAATGCAATAAAAAATGAGATTGACAATAATTTAACTTCCTATAAAGAGGTTTATTTATGTAGCTATTAGAACACTAAAAGTTTTTTCTCTAAGCCAGAACGACCTTAAGGGTGTTGAACTGCTTACTGATCTTCAAATACATCTTCAAGATATTAAAATTAAAGGAAAAACTCGCCCAAGCAAACATTTTTGACTTTTTTAAATCAATTTGAATATTTTGGTTAATAAATTTTATTTCTTTATTCCTGAAAAAATGTTGAAGAACATCCTTTCTTTGTCTTATATGTATGTATGTATGTATGTATTAATATTCTTGTTTGTTTGTTTTCATTTTTATGAACTCGTCTAACATTTTTCTCATAAGCGGACAAATTTGTCAATCCCTTAGGTGTTCGCTTAAGGGAGAGTACACTGTAGTTCTTAAAGGGTATATCAAAATACGCCTCTATGTTTCAGGTTTCACTATTTTCATTCAAAATATGGCTCTTAACAATTATAGGCGAAGAACTACATATAAATTTAAATATCCACTATGAGCTCCTCTACAGGTAAAATCCGCCCAAGAGTCCTCACATTAATGTTTGATTTGTTGAGAGCATCGATATATATATATGTAAAATTTGCTTTTTGAATTGGCTATAAAAAAACTAATCATATTTCTTCAAACTTTTTTTTTATTTTGAAGATGCAACATTGTCATTTATGAATGAAAAATAATATCGTTCAAATGACTGCCACGACTGGCTTTACAGTAGGCCATTCGATCAGCCCAATTTTTAAGCACATTTTCGATTGTTTGGGCTCCAATTTCATGAATGGCAACTTCCATTTCGTGTTTTAAAGCATCAATCGTCTCTGGATGGTTCGCATAGCATTTGTCCTTAACGGCTCCCCACAAAAAATAGTCCAACGGGCTTAAATCACAGCTCCGAGGCGGCCAATTGATATCGGAATTTCGGCTGATTATTCGGTTTTCAAAAACGGTAGCCAAAAGTTCGAGTGTAACCTTGGCAGTGTGACAAGTTCCACCGTCCTGTTGAAACCAAATGTCGTCCATGTCATCCTCTTCAATTTTTGGAAACAAAAACTCGTTGAGCATGTCCCGGTAACGCTCGCCATTTACTGTAACCGCGGCTCCTCGCTCATTTTCGAAAAAAAAATGGCCCGATGATGCCGCCAGACCAAAAACCCCACCAAACAGTGACTCGTTGTGGATGCATTTGCTTCTCTGCAGTAACGTGTGGATTTTCTGAGCCCCAAATCTGACAGTTTAGCTTATTGACATAGCCACCGATGTGAAAATGAGCTTCATCAGAAAAGATAATTTTTCGGTAAAAATGCTCATCTTCGGTTTAAAATAGGTTTTCAATATTTCCCAATTTTGTTCAAGCGTATAGCTTCCCTATTCGTAAATGTCAAACCTTTAAGTAAATTATAAACACATCTGACATGTCATTTGTGTTACCATTCTCAAAAAAATAGGTAGTTCGAAAAGCAAACGCTATATGGCCCACCCGTATTACTTAAAGCATCTTCTATTCGCCATTTCCCCGCGCGCTATCTTTATGTTCGTTTTATTTTGTTGACAGCGTTGGCTCTTGCGACTTGTTTAAGTAGACCGGAGGTATAAAATAAAAACGAAAATTTTTGCGAATATCAAATTTCCTGTTTATGAAAAATCGTGTAGACGTTTGAAGATATTATTTGGCTCTAGCGGCTAATGGTTAAACCAGAAAGCGCAAATATTATAATTTAAGCTACATAGCAAGTATGAATGCTGCGTCATATAGTGTATATGTATATACATACATACAAAACTACACATGTGTGGCTTTAGAACAGAATTGTGTTTTGCATTTGTTCGGAAAAAATTCGTTCACTAGTGCGTATGAAAAAACTATATATTTTTTAAAAATTTAATACTACACCATGAATTACTTTCAGAACTTTATTAAAATTTGTCCCCGCATCACACATAGACATCACACAACCTGGTTTCACAACGCAGTCGCAGAAACAAACGCGCCGTGTCTCTATCGCCGCCACATGTACGACTCAACATCAAATCACAGCGCCAATTTTTAAAAAAATTTTATTTAGTTTTTTACTTTATTTATATTTTTTTAATACAATCAAAAATTGTATGCGTCAAAAGTTGTGCATGAAAATATTAAAAAAATTTATTTAATTTAATGTTGTGTGGAGTTTTGAATTTTTGTTGTGCAAAACTCGGTGTGGTGACTATATTGCCTTTTCATTTCATTTTGCTACCAATAATGCGCAACCATATTGAGCCACCTCATGTGTCAAAAACGACATCATAATCATGAAGAAATTAATATTTTTAGAAAAAAAAAGTTGCTTTTTGAACAAAACTCGTGAAAGAAAAGGTAATGCAGTTGGCAAAAATCTCGCGACATCAGTGGAACTTCACGTGAACGCCTTCATGCGGGCAACAGCTAAAAGGTTCTCCACTGCGCCAACTTATGTCCAAATATGTAAAAAGGGTGCTCAGCTCTGAATTAAATGAAGCCCGTCAATTAAACGAACCGTTTCTTACAAAATTTTACAGTTGCGTTTTGGACGACGAAACATATGTCAAAGGCAATTGTCTGGACAGCAGTTCTATACCAAGAAAGTAAAGGGAAATTGAAGAAGAAGTTTAGACTGCAATCGGAATGCCACTTTTTAATTGCATGGCTCATTGAAGATATCCTGGGGAAAACATTCGTAACTTTATATTATCAAAAATAAATATGTAGAAAATGTGGTCTTCAAATTTCAACCAGACCCTCAGGCTTTAAAACTAGTTGGTGAAACTACTTTAATTAAAACCAAAGAAAAAAAAAATCAGTAACTGCACTTTGTGTTTGATTTCATTATGACTTTGTTGTGATATACAATTCATTTCCATTTCAGAATGCAATGTTGCTTGTATTCACCTGATATGACTGAGTTCAATTCTGGTTTATTCCTTAGGCCTAACCAACTTTCCGTAAGTGGTTCATTTTGTGGCGGGTGTTGAGGTATGGGAGCGTGACCAATGGGTCTCGTTGGTGCTTCGGCGTGAATAGCCACTTGTGCTGGTGGGGAATTGAAATTCGGTGGAAAGTAAGAGGAATCAGAAGATTCTCGGGCTGTGACGTTTATTGGCGGTTGCACTTCCGAATTTATACCGCCTTCCTCCATTCTTATTGTTATTATTTGTATATCTCCAATTTATCAAATTAAAAGCGTACTAGATAAAAAAAATTATAATATTCAGCAATTTATTCACAAACGCGTTGTTGTTTGGTCGTTTTTATATTGAATACTTAAATCGGTGCGCCTACTACATATCAATTTGTAAGCGTAGCTAAGAGAGTGAATTTATGTGAGCGTGAGAGCTCAATGCAGAAATGAGTGATTGCCGTTGTCATATCGTCAATAGTAGCGATAAGAGTTTATGATTTCCAGCCATGATTCAATAATTAAAGGTTCTGGAAATAAGCATCTTTCTCGCTCTCTCATGCATGGTCCTTGGACGGAAATGGTTTTAGTGCTTAGTGCACTTTTATTTCTTTTTTTCTGAGCTGAAATGCAATGTAAATAATTTAAAGCAGATCTCTTCCTGCGTTGCCAGCATATGCTCAATTGTACCAGTTGCTTCATCTATTCGCCACTTGCTATGTCTTGGCGAAAAGAAGCGGTCTATTGTTGCGAATGGGAAACTTCGTGATCCGAGTAGCAACAATAGCGAGCGGATGGGATGGGAGAACAAAAACCGAATTCGTCTTGAGGGCGACAGCAGATGGTCGGATAGGACTCGTCAGAAGATACGAGCTGCCAGATCTAGAAATTAAGATAGTTATTGAGTACAATTAAACAAGCAGAGGTGCATGCGCATAGAGGATTCAGTTGTAGAGATATGGAGAAGCCTCACGAGCTACGAATAATGTGAATTGTCTAAAATGAAGTCTAACCGCCGCCCTGGTATGGTGAAATTTTTAAGAGAGCTGATTACAGTGAATTCTGTCCTTAGTATAATGGCCCTACAGAGTTTTTGCCTTCTGTAGGAAATCAAATTGACGAATGGTTGCGGCTGTTGAACCTTGTCCAAAGCGCCCGAAAGCAAAACAGTAGGCTGAAAAGATTATGGTCTGGGTATTTTAAGATGTGCGTGGTGTAATATTCATCGTCTATCTTGAGAAGGGAAATACCATCAACAGTGAATATTATGTAGCGTTATTGGAACGTTTGAAGGTTTGCAAAGAAACGGCGCATATGGCAAAGAAAAAAATTTTGTTTCATCAAGACAACGCACCGTGTCACAAGTCAATCAAAACAATGGCAAAGCTACATGAATTGAATTTCGAATTGCTTCCACATCCACTGTATTTACCAGATTTGACTTCCAGCGACTACTGACGGTTCGTAGACATAAAAAAAGCTCGCCGATAAAAAGTTTCACTTGAAACTGAGACGTATTTTGAGGCAAAAGATATATCCTGGTATTGAAATGTTAGAGCGGCGCTGGAATGATTGTGTTGTTCTTGAGGGAAATAACGTTGATGATTAAAGCTAATTTTGAACAAAGAAAAAACGTGCTTACTTTGTTAGGCCCGGGACTTTTCCGCCCATGTGTTAAGTTGTTCAATTGGTGTTGCGGTTCGATAAATAAACACAATTTTATGTTTTCAAATGCACTTTCTTATTCAGTATAGTCATTTTGAACATGAATACACTTATTGCGACGAGATTGCAAGTTATGAATTCCATCCAAAAAGTGAGAATCTAAAAGGGCTGCAAAATATGCTTCCACAGCTGTTATGACCTCATCAGTTGAAGAAAAAACCCTTCCCACCTATGAATTTTTTACATCTGGAAAGAGATGGAAGTCATTGGGAGATAAATCTGGTAAATTCGGTGGATGTTACAACAATTCGAACTCTAATTCATGGATTTTAGCCATTGTCAAAATGCTTTTGTGACACGATGCATTGTTTTGATGAAAATGAATTTTGTTTCTTTTCCAAGCTGGGTCTTTTTTGCGAATTTTTTCTTTCAGTTGGTCTAAAATATTATATAACAATAATATTTAATATTTATTTGTTTATTGTTTCAACAGTTTGCATGCAATCCACAAATGAAATTCTTTTCGCATCCCAAACAACTGACGCTATCTATCGTCTTTGCCGGTTTCTGGACACGAACTGGTTTCGGAGCCGAGGATTCAAGTTCGCACCACTCTTTAGCTTCTTGTTTTGATGATGATCTAGGATCATGGTGATAGACCCAAGTGTAATACGTCGAGATAAAAATAAACACACTTTCAACTAATGCTTAAATTATACTTTATTGTCGGAAAATAATATGAATGTAATAAAAAAAACGTTTGAGGCGCGTAAATCCGTTAGCGATTGTCGTATTCGTCGTTCGTTCGTTTACTGCCGTTGACAATTTTAAAATATCATGACACCAGCTTGTAGTTGCCATACATCGCTGTCATTTACGGTTGCCATGTTGGTACACAAGTCTCATCCGTAGAGTTGAATCGACGCAAAAAATCCTCTTTATCCCTTCCAAAATGCTCTAAATGTTGCTGAGAAAGTCGCATTCAAATGTGTTTTTGTTCCATTGCTAGCGAATGTGGCACCTATTGAGCGCACAGCTTTCTGAAACCCAATAGTTCAGTCAAAATATTGCTTGCACTGCCCAATTAGATGCCTAGGACTTCTACTAAATCTCTTTCAGTCGCTCGACGATCCTCCAATACGATATCCGTTATTTATTCTAAGATTTCAGGTGTTGTTACTGTTTTTGGTCGTCCTTGACATGGATCGTCTTCAAGGCTTGTTCGAACACTTTTAAATTCAGCCACCCATCTATCTACTGTACTAATTGTTGGCGAAAGTCCTCAGGCCCTTTCAACATTCGTTCATAAATTTTCTTTGCTTTTAAACCTTCTTTGTACTCACTTTCTACTTACGTGCGTATAATTAAAGTAAATAATAATGCCTTTTATATTTTCATTGAGTAAATTTTATTTGAATTCGTCATTGTAGTTTCCCTTATGTTCTACACTTAATCCCCTTTAAACATGTACAGTTAGGTAAGTTAATTGGTAGTTATTTTTAATCTCTTGCCGCACATCATTATTTGATAAATTATATTGACGTATTTTTAATACAACACATATAAATAGATTACACAATTGCTATACTATGCATGTAAATATAAGTACATATGTATTACTATGTAAGTACATATATGACAATGACCTAACTATTAGTTTTCACATAACCTTAAATTTCATAAATTTATTTTTTGTGTGAATTATATTTTCATATTTCAACATATTTTAGGATACAACTTTATTATATTTTTAACAATATGTCCACGTACACACATAGCACATACACATGTACACACCAGTATACGTACGTTATGCTTTCGAACAACTCACATTAACTAATTTCTATTTTTTTAATAAAAAAAACTTAGAATTAATCTGTTTTATATATTTGAATTAGTATTTATGTTCATTTGTACACCTTTTCGCCATTTTACCAAATATGCTAGGTAAAAATTCTGAAAACAAATATCAGTTGACGTTAGAAATTCAGTTATTCAGCACAGGAAAGAAAAAAATCATAGGGCGAAATTTCAAAAATCTTGAACTTAAGTCGTGGAACAGTCCAGACCATTGTATAAAAATTTAAAAAATAGTGGTTCCACCGTAAATAAGCCACCCAGTGGCCGCCCGAGCAAACTATCTCGCAGACACGTCAGCTTGATTCTAAAAGAAGTGGACAAAAATCCAAAAGTTTCTGCTTCGAAATTGCCCGAGGATATAGCAAGCTTATCCAACAAGTGTGTTCATCGAAGAATAATCCAAAGAGCTCTGAACAAAAACGGCTTTCATAGTAGAACTCCCAAAAAAAGCCTCTTATTTCTGAAAAAACGGTAAACCTCGCCTGGAGTTCGACAAAGCACACTAGGGAAAGGGGATGGATTTTTGGCAAAAAGTTTTGTTTACAGATAAGTCGAAGTTTAATATATTCGGTAGCGATGGAAGAGCAAAAGTGCGGAGGAAAAAATACTGCACTGAGCCCGAAGAATCGATGGTATCAACAGTGAAGCATGGTGGCGGCAATGTATTGGTTTGGGGAGCTGTTGCTGCATCTGGAGTTGGAAGCTTAGTATTTATTCAAAGTAATATGGATCGTTATAAATACAAATCACTATTGGAAGTCAATCTGAAATCTTCGGTAGATGATTTGGAGCTTGGTCCAGGTTGGGTCTTTCAACAGGATAACGATCCAAAGCACACAGCACACATTGTGAAGAATTGGCTGCTTTACCATGCTCCAAGACAATTAAATACACCACCGCAAAGCCCAACTTTGAATATTATTGAACATGTCTGGGAAATTTTAGACGAAAAATTAGAAAAAATTTTAGGTCGAAAAACTAAAAAAAAATCCGATTTCAAGCGCTTCAGTACTCAAAGAACGACTTGGAACAATATAACTTCTGCAGAGTTAAGAAATTTAGTCACCTCGACGCCACGACGGGTTCAAGCTGTAATTGATGCTAATGGTGGACCAAGCAATACTAAGAAGCGATATTACTTAGAGTTAAGTGAAGGGTTTCACACTGGAATAAGGTATTTGTGTACTGTATGTAGACTTTTATCAACGTTGGTTTTAGGTTTTTTTGCCATAGCTTTGCTAATGTATGGATTTTTTTTTAAATTTATAATGATTTGAAAAAGCTTTCAAATAAAACTGTGTAAACACAATTTTCAGTAAAGTTTTTGAACTTTCAATCCAGTGGAAATGGGGGGTGTATGTAGACTTTCGTCGGTCACGTTTATTTTTTCAATAAAATATCCGGCATATGTACGTCGCGACTACGAATTAGATGGTCCATTCGATCAGTCCAATTTTTGACTACTTTTTCCAATAAATCTGAATACTGTAGCTAAATGAGCCCAATCAGCAAAAATGCGAAGCAAACGATGGTCGTTTGACTTCAATTCTTGCACGAGCTGCATTTTATTGGTACGTAAGCCAAGATGTCGCAGCCTCGGTAGTCTAGCGTAAGTGCACTAGCCTGGCATCCCAGAGGTTGTCGGTTCGAATTCCACGTAAAGCACGATCTACGCACTTTTTCAAACTTACCCATTTTCATAGTTTCTAAAAAAAAAATCATTCCTCATCATTCCCCAAAAACTTTATCCTTTCAGTCCTTACTCCCGTACAAAGTCAGCGCATTATTTGCATTGTGGCCGCTAAAACAAGCAAAAACAAAGAAAAACACACAGTTACACATTGCATCAGTGGCACCAGCAAGAGGAAAGGGCAATCGCGGAACACACCAAAATTTTGCGAAGTCCGCAACCATCTGTGAGATCCGTCTGTCAGAAAAATGTGAAACACAGATGGCGCTCCAAGCAGTAAGAAGGCGTTGTTCCTATGCAACGACAGATGGGCTTTCCCCATTATTTATTAGGACTGGTGGCGGCAGGCTAATCACCTACCCTGCTAGAAAGCAAAATATGTAGATTAACGAAACCAACGCAAGACTGAGTCTTGCCGAGGCCCTATGCTCCCGAGTGGAGTGAAAAAGGACGATCAAAAGCCAAGATTCTTACGTAAAAGTTTCCACGTAGTCGAAGGACAAAGGCCAACTAAATGAGAATGACGGCGAATCGTAAGCTCTTCAATACTTTGCTCTATGAACTTAATGAACAGATTTTTTTTTTTTTGTTTTTTCAAAGTAAATTTCCACGATTTGGTAGTTTTGGTTTGGCGTTAAACGAGTCATAATGATTTGCCCAACCATGCTGAAGAGAAATGTCGAAACAGTTTGGTATTCTCAGCTGTCAAAGCTTACTTATTAATATCGACAGTTATCATACTGCGAACAACATAGCCATGAAATATTAGAGATTATACATCAGCATCACTGTTTTTGTGACAAAATATCAAAATTTGTGCCAAATAAATATTATTTGCGCAAACTCTTGATTTAATTTAAAAGTTTGATTTATTTTTGAAACTATCACTGGATTAATGGAGCTCAATAAATAAAGAGAAAAAAATATGGCTTACCGGTCTCCGTTAAACATAAGAAATCGCTCTCAGCGAATCCAACAGGAATGGTTAAATTTACTTATAATATTTTCAGACTAAATAGGGGAAAACTAAACTAAATGTAAGAGCGAGTTCTCAGTTCGTTGAATACGAACAACAACGTGCATCTAGGGGTTAAATGGAGTACTGCAAGAAAAAAGCGCTCATCACGAGACAAAATTATTATTTTACATGCCAATACTCGTCCACGTGTTGCCCTATCTGACTCGCCGAATTCACCAGACATTGCCAGTTCCGATTATCACCTGTTCCACTCGAGGGCACATAACCTGTCAGAGCTGTACTTTACATCGCATGAAGATATCAAAAATTGGGACGATTCGGAAATTATTATTATTTGTTGCTGTCGCGCCGATTAGAGACGTATAGTGCTGAAACAAAAGATTGTTAATGTTGTCGATTACTTTTGCCTGGATCTGGGGCTACGTTAGGTTTCCGTTGACTCCTAAAAACACGTCGAGAAGACTACGTCGCTATGAAGCTTTAGGGCGTCCTCTGCGGTGATGTCTTTGTCGCCGTTCTGTTTATTCTGTTCGCTAGTTTGCGGATGGTGTGCCCAATCCATCTTCATTTACGTTCCCGCATTTCAATAGTAATGAGGTTTTGCCCACTTTTTGCGAGAAGCTGTTCGTTCGGAATCCAGCTGTCTGACCACTATACGCGCAGGATTGTTCTGAGGCAATGGTTAACAAATTATTGTAAGCTTTGTCTGCCTTTGACATGCTAAGTTTCCCAACCGTAGGGAAGAACTGATTTTATATTCGAATTAAAAATCCGTAGTTTTGTGCGTTTTGTCAGTTGCTTCGAGCATCATATTTTTTTACGCAGGGAAATGCCGCTTTAGCTTTTCTAATTCTTGCACTTGTATCAGTCATCATTCCGCCATCTGTTGTAATCTAGCTTTCTAGGCGGGTAAATGTGTCCACACTTTCGATTTGTTCAGCGTTTGCTGTAAAATTGATTGTCTGCGAGGTGTTGATTTGCATGGATTTATATATAGATCGACGTGCTCTGCCTGGAAAATAAGGGCATCAAGTATCTTCTGTCTGTGTCCGCTATGCTGTGAGAGGAGGACAATATCATCAACGTAGTCGAGGTCTTCCAGGTATTTCATACTAGTAGATTTCTAGAGAATTCCTCTTCCAAGGCTGGCATCAAGGGCCTTTTTTAGCACATCATCAAGTACCATTAAAAATAACTGTGGCGAATAATATGCACCCTTGCCTAACTTCTGCTACTAGCTCGTTTGGCTGGAATGGAGCGTCGACATGTAGAACTCTACATCGGTATTTGGAATACTGAGCTTACAGCATGTGAATTATCTTATCCGAAACTCTTTCACGCTGGAGCTTATCCCATATGCTTTGTTGGCGCTGTCTGCCGAACGCTTTCTCAGAGACGATGAAGACAAGGTGAAGGAGCTTAATGCATTTCGTTTACTAGTTCTGAGCTGAATCTAAGAGTTGCTACGTGATTTGCGCATGCTTTGCGTGGCCTAAAAT
Organism: Anastrepha fraterculus; assembly: GCA_037575425.1. NCBI lineage: Eukaryota > Metazoa > Arthropoda > Insecta > Diptera > Tephritidae > Anastrepha > Anastrepha fraterculus. Next base: position 13,233 of record JAYXIM010034133.1, on the reverse strand, counting down.
CAGCTGCTGTCTGCGCAATGTATGGTTGATTTTTTCGCTGATACGGTTAAGTATAATTTTACATAGGACTTTGAGAGATACTCATAACAACATAATGGGGATAGTTTTCGAACGATTTGCGGATAGCTGCGAAAAATTAAGAGTTCTTCCCACGTGGTATCCAAATATTAACAGAAAGTTGGGAAATAGTAGTGGCTGATTATGGGCAAAAATTTGAATAAAAGTCAAAGACGATTCTTCGATAATAAATTTTGGTCTCTTGTTTAGTTGAATAACGGCGGAAACTTTTTCGTACTCCTGGTATATTTATGTTTATATCTGAAACTATTTCATTTATCAATGTTTGCCCTATCTTACTTAAGTTTTATGTGTTAAATATTTAAAACCTCACTTACAGTTATTTCTTTATTTGATTCTCAAAGACATCTGCTCTTGATTACTTTACAGTAGCCCACTTTATTTACTTTTATGACAAGCAACACCAAATTGAAGTACTCAATAAACTGCTATTAGAATTCTCCGCATGAGTAAATATAGCCAAATTTGCAATCAAGTTCTAGGAGTCTGTCTATTGGAAGCCGAAGCAAATTGGCAACAAGTTTTCTACAACAGATCACATCCTGTTTTCGTTGGATTCCAGAAAATATTTTCAGGTAAAGAACAGTGACATTCTAGGAAGAAAGTGACATAGGTGTCTTCGAAGTACTCCAAATAATATGATATATGGGCACCATGTACAGAATACAAAAATGTGACCAACATCAAACGGTTAATCGGCTCTCAGAGAATTTGAAGAAATCAGCTGATTCGCTGACGCGACAAGGGATATGTTAGTGGCTTGTTTACAATAGAGGTTGGCAAAAAAACAGATTGTGTTAGTCGTTAGTCGAAAATATTAATGCATCCACTACCATGCTACTCGTTTCTGGCTGAATAACGCGTGATCGAAGATCGTAAGAATACATGTGAAATGAGCGAGCACAATTGTGCTGTTAAGTCACCTATGGCTTAGCAGCTGACTCTCACAGTTTTGTTTCGGATTGCCACTTTTTTTAATCTATAATTCATAAACCAAATTTAGTGATCTCAGTGGATTTTGAATCGTGATCAACCGAATGGCAGTCGCGCACAATCTGCTACTTCAATGGACATTTTTCGCTTGCCGTACATGTACTCGTACACACACGGACAAAATTATTCACACAACTACAAATTTTTCATTCGATAAACTGTATCTTGAGAAAAAATTGTATACATATGTATATAATTGGCGCGTAAACCCTTTTTGGGTGTTTGGCTGAACTCCTATTTGTGGCATACGTCTTGATGTTGTTCCACAAATGGAGGGATCTACAGTTTCAAGCCGACTCCAAACGGCTTTTTCGTGGCAGAAATATACTCGCACGTTTTCCATTGCCTGCCGAGGGGCGACCGCTATTAGAAAAATGTTTTTCTTAATTTTGGTGTTTCACCGAGATTTGAGAAAAAATTAATGTAATTAAAAATGTTATTCTACGAAAAATAAACAAATTTATTATTTATTTAAAACTAACATAAATTTAAGAAAACTTTTCTCCATAAATAATATATTAACGCAAATCATACGATTCCTCATATGTTTAGGGGACAAAATTATTCACACAAAGTATGCATTTTAAATTTTAACTGATTTCATTTTTTTTACAAGCAACCTATGCTTTCGAATAAGTCCCGTTATGAATATGATCATTCGAAATTCAACTTATTTGGTAATTTCAAGTCTTTCTCTCAAGTTTCATGAGTCGGAAACAAGTAGACACAACTGAGCTAAAAGAAAAATAATTTTGCATATGCCTAATGAGGGTAAATCGTGAGCAGAAATCGGCCAAACAGTGAATCGAAGTCGTTTTACTATTTACAGTATAATAAAACATTTTAAAGGGGAAACAAATCTTAAGAGCCAATCCCATACTGCAAGACCTCGCAAATTGACCCTCAGTGATGAACGCCATATAACAAGAAATATAAAAAGGAATACAAGAATTACATCAACGCAGAAGTGCAAGAGAGTGAAGAGACAGGTAAAGAAGTTCATTCGAAAACAGTTCTTAGAGCTTTGCATCGTTACGGGTATGGCTTGAAACCACTCATCAGTAAAGTTAATAAAAATAAAAGGATAGAGGTCGCAAAGAAATGTAAAAATAAGCCACTTGATTTCTGGAGCAACGACATTTTTAGCGACGAGAATGAGTTCAACATTTTCAAACGGATGGAAGGATTCGAGTCTAAAGAAAACCCAATACCGAATTCTGCAAAAGCAATACAGTGAAACGTGGTAGTGGGGTGTAATGGTGTGGGGATGTATATCAACGTCAGGCGCAGGCAATCTTGTATTTATTGATGGTATTATGGATAAATCACTTCACCTTAATATTTTAAAGCAAAACTTGCATGAATGCGTGCAAAAACTGTTTGTTGGAAATAACTTTTATTTTCAATAAGATAAGTATCCCAAGCATATTGCCCACGATGTGCGTATGTGGATCAAATATCGTTTGCCTCACATTCTTCCAGCACCACCACAGTCTCTAGACTTGAATCCCATCGAACTTTTGTGGGATGAACTCGGTAGGAGTGTCGCTGAAATTAACTTTTCTAGCAAAACCCAACCGAAAGAGGTACTCCAACAGGAATGACGAAATTTGAGTTCAAAAGTGACTAAAAAGTTATTTAACTGCATGCCCAATAAACTTAATGAAGTCATCAGGCAAAAAGGAATGCGTAATAAATACTAAAATTTTTTTGAACTTAATATTTTATTTGTGAAATTGAATTGTGTGAATAATTTCATTCCTTAAAAATATGAAGAATTCTGTAATTTTTTGCTCATTTTTCATTTATAAAGTAAAGTTTTGTTGAGTTGATGTTAGAATTAAATAAACAACAAAATCGTGTACTTTTCGTGTACTTCGAATAACATTTTTACTTTTTCTCAAGATACAGCTTATCGATTGGGGTTTGTGCGAATCATTTCGCCCGTGTGTGTATCTATAAATAAGAGGAATAAGTATGCAATATAATAGAAAAAAATTAAATTTCATAAAAAAATTAATCAACACATTATACTAAGTATATTTACATTTTTAATAACTCAATACTTACAACCTATCATACAAGTTTTATATATATACAGACATATATATTCCATATTTAAAGGTATTTCATACCTATTTTAAACATTACTAATTTGTATGCCTTATTTTAAATTTCACTACTCAAGTATAGCCATTTCATGCTTACTCCTACTACCCAACCTCTTGTGCTTATTCGTTTATACATACATATGTGTGTACGTAAGTTTATATGTGGTTTCCCATTACTTTGCCTATGCACCATAAGTAGTATAACTAACTCAATTACGTAAAAATGTAAGCACACACTCTGTAATTAGCCGCCCAAAGTTTTATAAATTTCACCACTTGAACTGTGCAGTGTTGCTTGGGGTCGTACCTACTTTGGTCGGTCAGCCAGAGTAGTGAGTCTCTTGCGCAGTTAGTAAATAAGCTATGTACATAGTGACGCCATCTCTCTAGTCTATTGGTCTATTGGCCTTCACCAAACTACGTTCATCCCGCCTGCTCTGTGGATTTGCGTTAATGCTGGTTCCTTTATCACCGCGCATACGACGGTGCTATGAGAATTTGTGGGACCTCACATTCAAGCAGCAATTGCTGCTGGGGCTGGCGCAACTGTTGGATGTGGTGGCATTGTTGTTGACTAACATCGACTATGTCACCATGTGACAGTTGTTCGGTTGAACGCGACAGTATGCTGTCAGCTGCTATTAGATTGATGCTGTGCAGTAATGCGGTGGCCAGCAATGTGGCAATGCTACTTCCAACTGCTAGGTGCTTTTGCTGAAGTTGTGGTTGTCGCTGTAGCTGCGACTGTGCCTGCGTATTAGTATGCGAACTAGTACTGCTATTACACTGGGTGTTGAAATCTGCAATTGTGCGCTGACTGCTTGTGCTTTGCTCATTGTTTTTATTTTCACTTATGTTGCCTGCACTATTACAGAGAAATGTTAGTATTTTCAATGAAACGAAAGCACCGATTAAAGCGCTGATTAGTTTGGTTGGCTGGGCGGCAGCGCTGTGCCCCGCTGTGGGTGCAGAATTCGTTTGCATCGCTTCCGGTCGCTCACCTGTGAAAAGAGAAAGAGAGAAAGACAACAGTTAGTTTGATGAAATCGAATATGAAACCAAAAGCAAGTACAGGGTGAACTAATTGAGGAAATTATTTGTCTATGTTATCTATTGCAGGAGCTGCTTATAAGATTACCAACAATAGAGCCAAAAAAGTAACGCAAACCTGTGATATAGGGACTTTAAAGCTAAAAGCTGACAACGAGACTCGTAAGATGGTATAGGGTCATTGAAGTTCAGTGAGCGAAGAGCAAATTTTATGAAAGCTTTCTGGATTCGTTGGTGGCCGCCGTGGACGAATGGGTTGGTGCGTGACTACCATTCGGAATTCAAAGACAGAGAACGTAAGTTCGAGTCTCGGCGAAAGACCAAAACGACCGCCTCTCGGCAGGTAATGGTAAACCTCCGATTGTATTTCTGCCATGATAAAGCTCCTCATTAAAAAATATCTGCCTTTCAGAGTCGGCTTGAAACTTTAGGCCCCTCTATTTGTGGTCTTCCTCCTTCCAAATAGGAGGAGGAGCTCGGACAAACACCCAAAAAGGGAGTACGCGCCAATTATATACCTATATATATATATATATATATATTTCTGGGTTCGTTCTGTACGGTTTACATGCGTACTCAAGTCTAGGTCTTAGAATTGCATAACAACTTCCGAGTATACGAGTCTGAAAACCCCAAGTTGATACATCGGAGAAACAGTGGACATGGGTCGGCCAATAATGCCTATGATTTCAGAAATATAAAACTTTTCTGGGTGGAGGAGCTGAGTTTCATATCAAAGCAGGTATATGCCCAAGTTCTAAACTCTTTAACTTATCGCATGTTGGAATTGTAGTTTCTTCTTATTCTTGATTGGCACAATAACCGCCGAAGCCATTTTGGCCGAGTTTAAAAAAGTGCGTCAGTCGTTTCTTTTTTATGCTAACCGGCGCCAGTTGGAAACACGAAGTGAAGCCAAGTCATTCTCCACCTGATATTTCCAACGGAGAGAAGGCCTTCCTCTGCCTCTGCTGCCACCAGCTGGTACCGCATTGAATTCTTTCAGAGCCGGATCGTTTGTATCCATTCCGACGACATGACCTAGCCAATGGAGCTGCTGGATCCTTATTCGTAGCATTAAGTCGATGCCATCGTAAAGCTCATATAGATCATTGTTCCATCCCCTACTATACTTGCCGTCGGTAAGGTGCAAAGGTCCAAAAATTATCCTTACAATCTTTCTCTCAAACACTCCAAGGTATACCTCATGGAATGCTGTCATCGGCCAAGCTTCTCCACCATACTATAGAGCGGGCATAATGAGAGTTTTACAGAGTGTTAGTTTTGTTCGTCGAGTGAGGACTTTACTGCTATGAATATCGGAAATGGAGTTTGCTTTCTAGTAAAATAGGGGTAAGAATATTTATTAACATTCAACTTTAGATGGTTTCGAGCGCATCATGATACAGGTTTATCGAATTTCTATTGGAGAAGAATCTTTCGAAATTTTGAAACTCGAGTATGTTTTAGGAGGATCTGCATATGGCAGAAACGGTTACCGTACACTTTTCCCAATCCATTTTTCCCAAAAGTCATTTTTCCCAAAACTTTTGTTCCCAATAAAATAACTCCCAAACCAATTTTCCCTAAACCATTTTCCCAATTCAATTAAAATCCTATTTTTCCCAAACCTCCTCCACGGTTCTTGCCTGTTTTATGGAACACGTACGAAGCTACGCTTAACAATCAACACCGTACTAACAATATAAGCGAGAGGTGGCATAACAGATTTCAACTTATGGTTGGAAAAAAACAATCAATAATTGTACTATCTTCTTCAAGAGTTTCTGAAAGAGCAGTGTGACACAGAAACAATTTTAAGACAATTAGACTTGGGACAAAAAGTAAAAGCAGCTCCAAAAAAGAAATGGTTACAATCAAAGATAAGAATGAGAAGTATAGTGGCTCAATATGAAGATTACAAAGGGAGCGAAATTTCTGAGTATCTTCGACTCCTTGGACACAATATCAGCCTCTAAAGAATTTTTACACATTTTATAATTTTTATATCATTAATAAATAATTTTTTGCTCTTTGGAAAAAAATGTATTTGGGGAAAAAGTCTTGGGAAAAACAGTTTGGATGAAAAAATTTGGGAATATTTGCCTTTGGGAAAAGTAAGCATTGGGAAAAAAGTTTTGGGAAGAATGGATTGGGAAAACTGGTCGGCAACGGGCAGAAACGTTGAAGCTGCAAAACATATTTGCCAGAGTCTACTCTTGTAATTAACAGGGATCCTACGATATTACCTCTAGGTAAGCCTGAAGATAACACAGAAGATTCCGAAAAGGTATTATCGATGGCAACCACACAGTGCCTATCACTCAAATAAGACTTAATCCACTCAAGATAGCCGCACTAGAATCCTTAAGCTGAAAATTTGTATGCCGAAAAATCTCGACTTGTAATTGACTTGATTAGTGTCATGAAAGGCAAAAACTCAAAATGTGTCATTTCTCATTTACCTTGTTTTATGGAATCAATAATACCATTAATTGATTATTGTAACAACGCTCTCGAAAATTTTAGATACAGGGGATAATTTCGAAATTGATCTATAATTACTCATTTTATTTTTATAGCCGTTTTTAAAAGTTGGTGTTATAGATGCCTTTTGTAATGTATTTTGCGCCACTAATCGGCATATAAAAACAACTTTTTGTAATGTTACTTAAATATTCTGGAAGTAGGTATACCTACCTTGTAGTACATGGACGCGTATGCTTGCTATCTCCGTATTTGATGGGTAACAGGAATATTTGCCAGAGTCTTGTAGATCAGCAGCGCTGATGAGTAGTATCGATTTGGTTTCTTCGGATTTAATGGTTTTGAATTTGAGCCGACCTCCTGATGTCTCTTCTGACAGTACCTGAAGAATAATTGAGCAAGAAAAGTTAATTAAAGTATTTAAAAATAAATCAATAGTGAAAAGGAAAAGGTATTTTCTAGTCATGTTTAATTTTCCACTGAGCTATCTCTAAATATTTTCAAGAAAATCTAGCAAAGTAAATGAAAAAAGGGAAAGACTTATACACGTACCAAAATAAACATCTTGTGTTTCAAACTTGCGAACAAATTTGTCTACTCTAGCCGCTCACATTCATCTCTCTAAGCAACTTACGTCCCAATCTCCCTGTTTTGCACAAAAAGAGCAATCCCACTTCTACAACACAATAACAAATTTGTCGACTCGAAGCAGTTCTCAATAACTTAGTCTCTGCCTGCCCATTAAGTGAAAAGTTGGGAGGAAAGATTTTAGGCCCATACCAGGTTGAAATCCATTTGATACCCGGGCGATTATTTACCGTGATATCTTCTTTCAATATGAGACTGATTTCTGGCTGGGTGTGGATATATAAATAAAAGAGTTATCATATTTGATGTGAGAATAAGACATATACCTCCATTGTCTATGTGTGTAGACAATTAGCACATAAGAGTACATTCTTTGTTAGGTATTAATCCAAATTTCTTCTTTGATTTGTGGGATGAGCTCTGACATTGTCCTACAAACAGAACCCACATATTTATGTCTCCTCCGAATGTCAGAAGATCTTTTAAGGGGTTACGGGTATCAGAATTAAAAAAAAAATTGTGTTTTTATTGCATTTTCTTAAAGTATAATATGTTAAAAATATTGTGTGAAAATTTCAAGTGAATCCGACAAATATTTTTTGAGTTATTCAACGATTAACAAAGGGCTCTCGGGCGCTCCGGATATCGAAAGCAAAACTTTAAATGCGTTTTTCTCAAAACTATGTTTTTTAAACTGGTGATCACTGTCACTTAAACACCGCTTGTTAGATTTCAATAAAATTTATACTGCTTTTGAAAAACGTTAAAAACTCAATCCTGATCGAAGGATTTTGGTTTTTTTAAAAATTTCTATTTTTTTAACAATTAATTGCCGGTTTTTCTTTTCTAGAAAATCTGAAAAATATTTCCTGAAGCCGCCATATTGTTAATTTTAAAAACTTCGATCAGGCTCAAAACTATCTATTAATAAAACTAATTTCTCTTGACTGATTGATTTTAGATTAATCTCCAAGGACTTGTATTGATCATCGCAAGGAACTTCAGGAGAAACGGGCGATAGCTTTGTTTTTTGAAATTTTGCCAAGGTCAAGTCGAAAAATAATGAATTAAAGTTCTGTTTTTTATTATTGTGAAATAAAGCAATTGACTAGGATTCAACTTTGGATAAATTTTTATAATATTTATAACGCTCGTAAAAGATTTGGAAGAGATTTTGTCTAGATTCGAATAAAAATTGTTTAATGTATTCCTTGAATACGGGAATTTTTATTAAAAATTCAGAAAACTTTAAAACATAAAAAAAGTGCGTGTAGCGTAGTACACATAACAAAAGTGAAACTTTCAAGGCAGGCAAAGTGTGGGGGAGAGACTCGAGAGAAAATGAGAGAGAGAGAGAGAGAGAGGGAATATATACCTAAATAAATTCACAACATTTGCAGAGAATACAAATAGACAAAATTTACAAAAAACGGTGAAGGGTCGACCGGTGTAGGAAAACACCGGACACAAACCGTGGCAACAACGCGCCCTACTCCGAGCGTATATCACCCGCATAAACGCAGCGATTCCAGGACCGCAGCAACGGCATAAATTACCGCAAGGCAATGCCAATAAATCCGACGGCGGAATGGATAGCACTTTATAGTACGCACAAGCACTAACTAGGAAACGGAAACAAGCGCCAAAACGTAGGCACCAAAAAAAAAAACGCCAAAAGAATTGGGACCAAAAAACGCCCCAAACAGTAGGCACCGAGGAAGTATAACGCCAAAAAGTAGGCACCAAAAATATATTTCCTGTAAGTTTGCACCAACAAACAAACGCCAAAAAGTAGGCAGTGTTATTTCTCACTAGAAATTATTTCTCACAAGGATAAACTCAAGAAAAATAGCCTAAAGTGTATCTAAGAAATATGTAAATTAGCAACCACAAGGAAAAACTCAGGAAAAATAGCCTAAAGTGTATCTAAGAAATATGTAAAGTATATAGCTCTCTCTCTCCTTTTCCTCTACGTTATATCTTTTTTCTCTCTCGCGGAACGAAAATGCCCAAAACGTTGCATGGCCTTGAATTTTTACTCTCCATTCTCGCACTTCAAAAAATTGTATGTACTTATATTCGATTTGACATTTTTTATTGTAGTTCTAATCAACGGTAATATATGCCGGTAAGTAGGCAAATTTTCAACCCTTCCTATGGGGTGAAATCATACCCCTAACTGCCTAAAAACTAATTTGTTTCAAGGACAAGCTTAGCATATTCACCGAAAAATTTGTCCTTCCTAGACAATCTCTTCCAAAATCATTTACGAGCTTTTTAAGAAAAGAATATGTGCCAAAAAAATAATGCTTGCTGTGATTTGCTTGCCGATGGCATTATTATCTCAAACTTCTGACGGAAGTTGGAGCTAAAAACAACTAAAATTTTTAATTAACAAAAGTTGCTCTGTTTGAACGCGGTCTAATGAAACTTGCCTAACCCCACAAGAGAGATTTGGCATCATTGAAAATAGTGAGTTATGCCACTTTTATGAGGTAAAACCATGGCGAACTGAGTACCTTAGGTGGCGCCTGGGCAAAACAGTTACTTTATTTTTCGCGATTTTGAAAAGTCTGACGTCAGCTCCCCTTCCGATACAAAACAAAGGAACAAAACAAACAAAAGTAGGAGAAATTACACGTTTGTAATAATTCAGTGAATGGCTTGGTAATATTGTAACTTGTGCGATTCAGACTAGTCAAGCTAGTGGAAACGCCTAATGAAGTGCCGTATGTTAAATTGTGAAAGAGCTAATTAATATAAAGCCTCTAAAGGCAGTTTGTTTGCGTTCTTATGCGGAAAACGTCGTGGTAAGAAAGTATGTGCGTGCGTATAATTTCTTGTATTTGGTTATTTCTATTGCTTTCGCCTATTCCTCCTCTTCACAATCAAAAAATTCCCCTTCCTTTTGTTTGTTTAGTTATGGGCTTTTACGACATAGCAAATTCGGAAGGCACAATCTACTTCTCTAACATTCTTGAGGTAAAATCATACTCGCATAGCTTTGTTGTTGCTTTCACAAGCAAATTTTTCATCAAGCGAGTAGGGAAGTCGCGAATCGAAGGTGCCTAATACTTTTTTTTGTTCACCCGCTCCAATTATTCGCCTTGGTCGTACTGGTAATGACGTAAGTAGAGAATTCTTTCTCTTCTATCCCCCTTTTTATTACGTTATAACATACAACTGACGTCATTAAAGCTGCAATTAACCATAATCGTAACCACTACTATCAGCTGTTACGATCAAACATAACACATCACTGTAAACGATTATAGGTGCCGCGCCATAACGCCATAGCCATAACCGTAGCCGAGTTTTGAATTTAAGTAATTCCCCATAACTGTGAGTTAGGAAATATTTTAACATTTATTTGGCATTTCCGATAAATATTGGAATTTTATAAATGAACGACGAAAAATTAATTGATTTAGTGGAAAATTATCCTTGTTTTTATGACAAAATGCAAATGTTGTCATTATTTCTACTTCAATATCAGTTGACTATGGTTATGGCATGATCAATTACAAAAATATGCGTAACTCGTTTTTCATACGTAGAACACTAAACATTTTTCACCACCCTAGAAAAATAATCAACGACTTCTGGCCGCACTCACATCACCAACCCCATCATTTCTTTTCCACTGCAATTTGCATTTCCTTCTATCCTCAAGCTGCTAATTCACTTTCACAGCGAAACTGTGCATTTGTGTGCTTCCACAAAGGAAGGATGCCTAGGTGCTCCTTATTTTATTTTATCATATAAGTATAGCTTTCTTATTTATTTTTCATAGTCTTTAATATTTTTCAATTCCCACCGTTCGTTCACAGCGCAGAACAAACGCGATATGATCAGCTTGTAAAGCAGATTTCATTGAACCCCTTGCTTTCTTCTAGCCTTTTTCGCTTGCATGGCTGCCTTTGGCCTCTTTGCGTTGCATGTGGCAGTTGCAAGTGGCATGCTCGTTAAATCTGAGGCACACTGCAGGCGTTCAACATTCAGGCACTGAGCATGAAGGCGTTGCCATGTATCAATTGCCACGTTGCTACTAATACAATTTTAAACGAAAATCACCGCCAGCTCTTCGGCGACGATTTTTCTTAAAGCGGGCGTTATTTCAACGAGGCATAAATAAGTAGGTTTGAACTCGTTTATCTACATACATACGCGCATGTATGTGCACATCATTTGCCACCGACATGAACACAACTCGTGCACTTCTGTGTATTTGTGTGTATATCGCATGTTCTTGTGCTCTTTGAAAATAAATGAACTGGGTAGGTATGTGTGTGTGTGATGTGCGAGGAAAAAATGGCTGCGATAAAAGTTTTTAAAACTGGCTACTTGTTTGTTCCCACGCAACTGCGCTAGCGTCTCCGCCTTAGTGGAGTTATATCTACTTTCGCATGTATGCATGTATGTGTGTGTGTAAGTTGGCGGTTGATGGCATTGCGGTACTTGAACTCTATAATTTATTGATAAAATTTGTTTGGTGGCGTGCCAACATGAAAACTTTGTTTTTGCGTGTGAGAGTAGGCGCAAATTTTTGGCAAATATTTGCTGTCGAACATAAAACTCCTTCAAATAACGAGTGCTAAGATAATATTGGGTGCAGTAAAAAGTTCTGACCAGTTTCCGCTAGCTGCCTGTTCAATTTCTATGACATATACAATGAATCGGGCATATGGGTTTGGTAAAGCCATGGAAAATCTCTTTAACTTACAAGTAGATTTGAAATTTGAATAGGTGGGGCCAAGGAGCACCAAGAGCACCAATTTGTGTGGCTAATTGTGTAAGAATAGAAAAACTCGATAATTTTAACGCGATGTGTTGTACTGTAGAGTTCCATAATAAATTTCCAACAATTCAATTATAACCTACAAAAGGAGAAAAATAAATATGTCGAAAAATAAAAAAAAAGTTATTTGTGCTTACATTAGTAGGTCTTATTTGAGCTCTGGAAAGAGGGTAGATAGTCAAGGAGGAAAGGAGAAAAGTATCAGAGAAAGAGATAGGAAAGAATATAGGCAGAGACAAGGGTAGTTAGTCCTGTGAGAATTTTTCAGATTCTTTGACAAATCTGTAAATATCCTCCAGTTTTAGAGAACGAATTTTACTCATTCTCTCGTCATCGGAACCCAAAACTCGTCGGCTTGTTCTAGCAAAGGCAGGACACTCACAGAGGAAGTGCTCAGTGCTATGCGTCTCCTCGAAGCAAGGCAGTCACATCGGGCCCTCAATGATTCCAATGGTGGTCATATGCTGTGTGCATGGGTTGTGTCCTGTAATAATACCGACCATCAACCGAACGTCTTTCCTTCCATGTTTTAGTAGAAAGTTTGACAGTTTTCTGTTCGGATTTGTCACAAAACAGTTTTCAGTTCAGCAGCGTTCTAGACCGGACAATCGCTCTTTATGTAGATTGCCTACATAATCGCTGATCCAATTCATGATTCCTGCGCAACTGATTCCGATTATTGGCTCTGGCCCTTGTGGGGCAGCCGCTGATCCACGGTTGGCCAATTCATCGGCAAGTTCAATTTACTTGAACTGCGGAGTGTCCTGGAACCCATATAAGTACAAGCCTGTTCTGTCTTGCGACAGAATAAAGGTTCTTCTTACATTCTTGAACAATCTTTGAGGTTTGCTTCGCGTTCTCCAGGGTCTTCAGTGGAACCTGACTGATTAAGTGAAAACTCCAATTAATCACAAGTAGATTCAAAATTAGACTGTGAGTTTATAATTTCAGGCCCAATTTATAACAGTCATATGAGTACATTGACAATCAAACGGGTTCAAAGAAAATTTCCTTAGTTTTGTTTTCCAGCCTCTTATATTTCCAACCCGCTTCCAACTTAAGCTCCTCTCTCTTAAATAATAAACCTATTAGAAAGATGAAGCACCATTTAATTGTGTGTTTCTCTTCGAT
>JAYXIM010034104.1:0-12782 GCA_037575425.1 Anastrepha fraterculus | reverse complement strand
CAAACGTATTTAGCCCAACAAACCACCTTTTCTGATACACATACTTGATCTTCATTTTACCTCTACAGGGCGTATACGTAACGAGATAATTTTGTAGCGAAGACTGATATGTAAATTTTTCCATATAATGGGAAACGTTGTTGTTCTGCACTTAAACGTCCTCAAATTGCACCACTGGAAGCGTTAGCAAGACTTTTCTTTAAAACTGCTTCAGTTTCTAACTTTCTCGCAAAATTAATGAATTGCACAACGCGTATTGAGACAAGGTAGTTTTTTAGTTTTTCACTCAGTTTTTTATAATTGCACTCTAATTATATATCTTGCCGGTCACGCTTTTATTAGACTTACTGTGCTATAATTATCCACACCACATACTTATCCAGTTTTTCGAGTTTTGCGACCACCAAAAATGCACTGGCAGAAGTTTTATATAGAGGGTTTTTTGTTTGTTGGAAAGCGGACAACTTAAAATTCGCAACAATGTTTTCTGTGACAGCAAATGTACCAATTTAAGGTTTTTTGTTGTATGTTTGGAGTGGAACGACAATTGCGAGTACTTAAATTTATTTTTGCAAAGACTATTTAACTCAGGAAGATAAAATATAAGAAACGGTTGAAACACTAGAAGAAGTCGCCCTCTGCATCACTGGTCGGAACATGCGTGGGACTTAACTTCTTTAGATTTGTTTTACCAGCAATGGGTAAAGCCACAAACTTATGCCATTTTAAGTAGAAGGAACTGCGTCCTAGGAAGACAACACTTGACAAAGGATGACCTTATTTATTTAATTATAGATTAATGAGCAAAGAGGATATTCACAGACTATATGATAGATACATACAGGCGAAGATAAGAGTGAGTACCTTCTTTATACCCTTTGAGTAAGAAAAACCAAAGTCTATAGAAGAAGGATATGCATTAAATTGAGCTAGCGTGTTCCGACAGGGACAACAGCAATATTCAAAAAAACACAAATCATTACACGAGTGATGCGGGAGGGATCATTAAAATGAATTTTCATGAGCAGATATGGATTGAGAGCGCACATATATCAAACACAAAGTACATCGATAACGGAACATGCCTAGATTCTATGGACATGTGATTTACTAGTAATCGACAAAAGCGATGGAACGCAAAGTGTGTGAAAATTTTATCTGCAAATTCCGCTTTGCACGAAATCATAGTTAGATATTAAATCCGTAAATAAAGCCAATTTCATACATATCAAAAACACTTTTTTGTGTCTTTCCTATTGGAAAACGCTTTTTATAAAGAGCGAAAGCAACACATAAATTGATTAAATTGCTTTGACACAGAAGCAGCCGCTCGCAGTTTTATTTTAATCAATAAATGTCCATGATACACTGCTACCTCTCAATGTACAAGACTTTAAAAGGGACGCACCATGGCGTATGAGTGACATCAGAAATTGCGTATTATAAGCTTTTACTTTTATTTTTGTTATTAAACGCTTTAGCTATATAATTAAAAGTCATAAAATAAGCTATCAAAAGCCACAATCAAAAGTTAAAATATGAAATTATGAGACACACACATTTGCTATGTAAATATGGACAGCCAATCTCACGAGACCTTTTTTTCACTTTCACAATAATTTGCAAAATTTTACACATTTTTATGTAGATGTGCCACTTTTATGGCAATTTCACACCCCAAGTCAATACTATATAAATGTACCATACATAAATGTGTAATAAATTATATATATGTATGTATGCATGTACAATACATTAATGTTTCTTACCTACTGCAACCGTCACTTATACGCCCTGTGCGCCACAAAAGCGCGGGCTAACATAGTACAAGTATGAAACCAGAAGTGTCGTGAAATGAAAATTGTCAACTTCATCGTTTTATGGGAGTTTTACGATCTTTGTTACCATTGCAAACAAAAAAATTAATACAAAAATATTCAGCTAACAAGTACAATTTAACACTTGGGAAAAGAGTTTCATGCTGTCCACCATTGAGTGCCTACATAAATTTGACCTTAAACCTTCACATTGAATTTACATAATTTTAACACAAATAATAACAGGATGAAATGACAGCGCAAATAGCAGCAGCTATCGGCAGTAAATAGCGGTATAAATCAGCGGGATGGTAACGAAGCGCAAAGACATTCATAATCCTTTTTATGTTCATCGCATTTCAAGTTACTTACAAATCGACAAATTCGTTCACACCATCACATCCACAAACGTGGTTGATCACGCAGTTGTTGCCTCGTTGGGGTTGCGTAAGATGCGCTGGAATGAAAATATTGGCGCTAAATGTGTTCTTGCGGTTTTGACACTGCTGCGACTGTACGTGTTTCTTTTTGTTGTATTTGTTTTACAATAATTCTACTTTACTCCTTTCGGGGAATATAAACATTTGACGCGTTTGCTTCGAATTTATATGCATACGCTTGTGAGTGTATATATTTGTGTAATATTTGTATATATTTAATATTTGTTGCTGCTAAATTTGCTGCTCTACGTGACTTCAGATTTTATGGTTCCGCAATTGAAAAAGTTATAAGGCAAAAATTTGAAATATTTCAATAAAAAGTTATTGAAAATTACGTTTCCCGTTTGTTGTGGCTTCCTAATACATATTTTTTCTTAATCCCCAACAAAATCGTTTCATTTTAACTTTTAAATTTTATTTTTCATTTTTTTTATTTTTTCTTGCATCCATAAATAAATGCCTGTCTTTTTTGTGGCAGCAGTTCGTTCAATATGGTTACGACTTTTTGGTGCTTTACATATCCGGCTTGTCAATTCCTGTCATGTTCTCTCCCCCCATCATATTTTCTAATGTCTTTATATACACAAACATAAGAAAACGTATATTTAACGTATATTCTCTCAAAGTTTGCCAAAACTTCCTTTGCACAGTTCACATATGTATGTATAATAAATACAAATTTTTCCTTGATTTCGTTTATTGAAATTCTATGCAACTTAGTGCCGTCAATCTTCATTTAACTTTACTTTGGTTATTTTAGTTGCGAGTCAAAAGTTTAGTTTTACTCAATTGTTTGCAAAATCAGCCCAATCAATTTGATTGCCAGTATAGGCGTTGCATTCATTTAAAATTTTCGGTTAAAGTTTTGACTTTGAAGTTTATCTTTTGCTGATTGATTGAAATTATGCAAATTTCTCACAAGAATTGTGCGATTATATGCATAAAGAGATATGTGTGATTTTAACGTATTTTCGATTTTGTATTTATATGCAAATATGGTCTTAATTATTTTATTATCTGACTATATGAGTGCATCACTCCAGGTTTGTGGAGTGGGATGAAGTGCAAGAATGAGTAACGCTTGCAAATTTGAAACAAAATTCTAGTGAAGCACTGAGAGGATGGTTGCAACTTTAATTTGCGGGCAAAATGATTGTCCCATAGAATGTACACTCATAGTCAAAAGTACTTACACAAGGCTGAATTTCTCACAATGTTTACTAGAGAGCTTTTGTTTATTAAAAATGTTGTTGTTGTTGAAATCTGTAGAGCATACAAAACTAACAAGCACAAACTCAACGAAAATAACGGTGTATTTTACATTAAAACAAGCGCCTGAATTTATGCCTCCTATCGTCAAAAGTATTTGCACAGCATTAAAAAGCAATTTGTCTGTGAAATTAAATGCTATTTTAAGATCTTTCATTAAAATGCTGTAAGAATATTAAATGCTATTCCATTTCATTGACTTTGGCATCGATTACTGCTTGCAGCTTGCAAGGAATGGAATCAATCAACTTGTGTACAAATAGAAATGCCAGCCTCTCCCAAATTTTCGTAGTTTCTTTGATTGTATGTATGTATCTTAAGGTCTTTATTTTAAAAAGATAAATATAAATATACAATTATAACTAGTAGAACGTACGACTATAACATTGATATGTTGTCAGTAGGAATAATTTAAAATAAGTATGTGATCGCACATTTTCTGCCTTTTTAATTCAAAGGATTCCTTTCAAGTGTTACAGTACTAAACTTCCGTACGCACAAAATGTTATTATTTAAATTCAAAAGTGTAGTTATGAAAATTTATTCAAAATCATTTTCTTATAGTTGAGACAGCAGGATAAATATTTATGCAAAGCTTTTTAATCACAGCCATTTAAGATATTTATAATATTAGATAAATCTAACTTCACCAAAATGTTCTAAGCGAAAATTTGTATAAATTGGGCAGCTGCTCATGATATCGATCATGCCATGCCCTTTTCTATTCTCATTGGTTGCTCGTAGATTGTTTGATAAAAGGCTAAACATTCTGAATAATGTTTATATCTATTGGGTTGTCCGCAAGGTGATTGCCAATTTTACATATAGACGGAGTTGATTATTCTTTTGGACAGCTTGCGACAATTTATTTTAGTTTTTTCTTTTGATATTAGTTAGCTGTCACTTTAAGCTTGCTTTGAAAAACAGTGCGAGTGATTTTGTCAATATTTGTTTGTTTGGCGTCAATTTTAATATGGAGCCCACAAAAGAGCATTTTCGTCATATTTTACTTTATTATTTCCATAAAGAAAAAAGCGCCGAAGAGGTTGCTAAAAAGTTGCGTCGTTTGTATGGTGATAAAGCCTTAAAAGAAGGACAGTGTCGAAATTGGTTTATTCCGTTTTGTAGATTTTTTACTTAAAGATGAGCCACGTTCAGGTCGGCCAAGTGATGACGATGAGGACGTTATCAAGGCTTTAATCGAATTGGATTGTCATGTAACTTTGCGTGAGATTGAAGACAAGTTAAACATACCAAAATCAACCGCTCATGAGCATATAAAGAGTCTTGAACTGGTAAAAAAGCTTGATATTTGGATACCACATGAATTGTAAGAAATTCATTTAATAATCCGAATTAACGCTTGTGATATGCATCTTAAACGCAATGAAATCGATCCGTTTTTGAAGCAGATTATCACTGGTGATGAAAAATAGATTGTTTATGATAACGTCAATCGGAAACGATCATGGAAGGCTGATATTCACCAAAAGAAGATTATGCTGTCAGTTTGGTGCGTCTTGAAGGATGAGGTATATTTTGAGCTGCTTCAGAGGAACCAAACGATTAATTCGGATGTCTACTGCCAACAAGTGGGCAAATTGAATACATCCATCAACGAGAATCAACCAGATTTGATCAATCGTAAAGGTGTCATATTTCATCAGAACAACGCTATACCGCATACATCTTTGGTCACTCGCCAAAAACGGAGAGAGCTTGGCTGGGAACTTTTGATGAGTGCACCATATAGCCCTGACCTTGCATCGTCAAATTACCATTTGTTTCGCTCTTTGCAGAACTCCTTAAATGGTAAAACTTTCATCAATGATGAGGCTATAAAATCGCACTTGGTTCAGTTTTTTACAAATAAAGGCCAGAAGTTCTATAAAAGGGGAATAATGAATTTGCCGGAAAGATGGCAAAAGTTTATCGAACAAAATGGAATATATATAATTGATTGAAGTTCATTCTAAGTTTTAATAAAAATGTATTTACTTTCTTTAAAAAAAATCAGCAATTTCTTTCCGGACAACACAATAGACTTTGAGGCGGTCACAATAAAATAGTTTGATTAACTTCATAGCAGAATTTTGTAGGTATGTGCCCACTTGCTTTTTTTAGCTTTATTCGCCATTTCTTAGCCAACGTAGCAATAAGGTCAACAGCTTCATGCAGCTTATTCGTTGCGTTTTCGATAGCGTTATCGATTGCAAGCATAACAGTGTCATCCACACATTTTGCAGTTACTTGCTGATTTGCCCATGGTAGGTCGTGGTTCTACAGTAACTATAGCAGATGCCCCAATTCGCTTCCCTATGGAACGCCTGCGCTTATATTTTTTAGAGACGAATATGCACTTTCCAGTTTGACACAAAAGTACCGAGCATAAAGATATCAAAATAGTATCTCCCAGTATTGCGTTGGCAGCATGGACTTGAGCTTTCAGAGGATCCCTTCAGTGCTGAAAAGCGCACTTTAAACAGAAACTTGACGAGCTCGATTTAAAACACAAAGCCCTAGATTGCCTGATTGGATGGCGCTCTAAACTATCAATTTTCAACAAATTACTTATTCGCAAGCAAATTTTAATGACCCTTTCGATCTATCGCATCCAATTCTGGATATGTGACGGCAAAAAATACATAACTTTCATTTCCAAGGTTCTACGAAACATAGTAAATGGCACAACAGGTCGTCTAAACCCGTTTGTTGTGCCAGGTTGTGACGAAAAAATTTCCCATAGCTCACAACCTCCACCTAAAAACCATGTCAAGGTGGCTGTATTCAGCTTACTTCAGCTGAATGCTACACAAAGACGGTTAAAGCGCATAACAGTTGTGAGCCTCATGCAAAGCGAGTAGCGTACAAGTTATTTATACTTATATTACTTTAGTATATATATTTGATATACATATAAAATGCTTACTTTGAAAATACAAAAAATAAAAATTAATTCAAATTGATTTTTTAGTAGTCAGTAAAGATTTACTGTAAACGCAAAGTGCCCAACTTTTCTTCCAAGTTCTTCTAGCCAATCTTCCCACAGCATTCGGTTTTACGTTACCGGATCGGCCTGTATTTAGGTATATCCGGCCAAGGCCTGTCACTCCATCAGCATTCCCCGTAATTGCATGGTGAATGTTATGCTGCTACAACAACAACAACATTATTTCCAACAGGTCTCTTTAAGGCTCAACATTTCAGTACTCACACAAGCACCCAGAACTGCCGAATGGGATGGCTGTTGCGTTCATTTAGTTTAGTAAGAGCTTTCTAATTGACCTAATTTATTTATACTCGTTTAGAAACTTTTTACTATAGCCTTTTGTCCTTTACTAAGAAAATTCTTCTGGTTTGCTAATGAAAAAAAATCCCATCACTCCATATGCTTCGGGGCAGAGTAAATTAAATTGCGAGCACAAACATATGAAGTCATTATTATTTTAAATTTGTTCCCTTACGAAAGTTGTTGAAGCCTCACACGCAAGCTCTCTCACAAAAAAAAAAAAAAAAAAAAAAAAAAAAAAAATTCAGATGCACACACTCATGTACACAAAATACTATCCACGTGCTGGACTTGCTTAGTAAATATAGAAATGAAAAAATACAAAAATACCTTTACATTTCCGTAGTGCCAGCGGCCTAGAACTTTAATTATACGCAACACCGAAGGCAGTCGATGCACAAAGGCAGTTGGTGTTAAAAATCTAAAAGACTAAAGGAGATGTTTTTACCAACCTAGAAGAATAAACTTCGAAATGTTAGCAGCAAAAAGGAGATGTGGCGAAAAAAGAAACATAAAAAACTCAACAAACAGCAGTAACTCAATATTCATAAATGCAAATTCAAGGCGGATTTATTTCAAGTGATGCTATCCACCCAGCTGATTATTTTGCCATAAATATGAATAATGTCAAAATTATTCGTTGTGTTCATATTCGAGTGTTTACTTTGACATTGGAGTGTTGGGTTTGTGCGTGGCTACCATTTGGAATTCAGAGAGAACGTAGGTTCGAATCTCGATGAAAGATCAAAATGAAGAAAAAAATTGTTTCTAAAAGCGGTTTTCCCCCGGCAGGCAATGGCAAACCTCCGAGTGTATTTCTGCATTGAAAAAGCCTCTGATTAAAAAATATCTGCCGTTCGGAGTTGGCTTGAAACTGTAGGTCCCTCCATTTGTGGAACAACGTCAAGACGCACAATAGAAGAAAGAGCTCGGCCAAACACCCAAAGAGGGTATACGCACCAATTATGTATATATAATACCTAAATATAATACAAAAAAAAACATGAAAACGTTTGTGCTGTAATTAAAAAAATTAAGCGGGGCAAAGGACCTTTTGAAATGATAACTATGGAGCAGAGTGCATATCATTGCTCATAGCAGATTGCATCATACTTATAAAGTTTCTGCTACACTGGGCCAATAAGAAACAGCTGCTTTTTAAAATGGTTCGTCAGCCAGTTGATGAGTAGTGCAAAGGTACATTACTGCCCGTGTTAGAAATGATATTCAATAAAATCAGCAGTGCTGATGCATAAAAAGTTTTAAAAAGTTTTTTATGAGTATGCAATATGCTCGTTTTATGTGCTTAAATTTATATTTTAGATCATCGGTAAAGCTAGAGCTCCGAGCACAAACTTTTCAGCCACCAAATGTTAAGCAAAACGTCAATTGCCTGCCGTAAAAGTTCTCAACAATACAAGTATATGTGTATACACGGCTTGCAACGTCAGAGTAGCTTAAAACATCCGGTTAGCTACTCTCAATTGCTGGAATTAAATCGCTTGCCTGTTTTTTTATTTCATTGTTGACGTAGCAATTGCACAATAGATCTCGATATGCTTGTGCTGTTTATATTATGATAAATTTTTACTACAGAAATTTATCTATTTCCTCTAAATTATAATCGAGACACTTTTAGATCAAAGTAGAACAACCGATGCCTTACGCTTGACACTCTTATTCTACTAAACTTAGTTGATATTTACCTTATGATTTCTCCATAGACACGTACAAGAGCAGGTCCTTCAATAAGTTTTGCGGTTCGATAAAAGAAATATAATTTTATGTATTGAAATACTTTTTGTTATTCAGTAGAGTCTCGCTGAACATCAAAATATTTCTTCCAACGAGATTGTAATTTATGAATTTCATCCGTTGCAAAATATCCTTCCACAACTCTTACGACTTCATCATTTGAAGAAAAACGGTTACCAGGCATGCATTTTTTACGTCTGGAAACAGATAGAAGTCTCGAGGAGCCAAACCTGGTGACTAAAATGTGACTAAACTAAAGGTGACTTATCAAAATGCTCTTGTGACACGGTGCATTGATAAATATTTATTTTTTTTTAGCAATCTGCGGTTTTTTCATGCATTTTTTCTTTCAGCTGGTCTAAAAGGTTACAATATTTGGGATTTATTGTTTTACCAGAGAGACAAAATTCCTTTGGTATCCCAAAAAACTGATTCCGACATCTTCTTTGCCGATTTCTGGACACGAACTCGTTTCGAAGCCGATGAACAGGGTTGATACTACTCTTAAGCCTTCTGTTTATGTTTTTGTTCTTTTGTTAGCGAATGCGGCATCCATTAAGCACACAGCTCTCTGTGTAGTATTTGTAATATGTATAATATTTTTTATAGTAAATTTAGTCTGTGGCGTTCATGCATCAACTATGTTTTCACTGACACGATCACACCCCGTATCAGCAATACTGCAATGATTTTATACTAAACAGTGGATGCTCTCAAATGCGTGGTGGAAGTAGCACCAGAAGCCAAGAAGGGCAAGACATAGTGGGCCGGGGGAAAAATATTTCACTCTGGTAACTCTGGATGTTGAAAATGCTTATAAAAGTAGGGGCGCATAGATATTGAGGAGTACAATGTAACAGCAGGAGTTCCCAAGGATTAGATATAGGCCCACTACTAAAGAACCTAATGTACGACAGTGTTCTAAGACTGATGTTTGGTAGCCGTTGAAACCTTACAATGCACGCTATGAGGAAGGCATCGAGTGTGCGGTCTCCTCTGGCGGGAATAATGCAAGCAAACGGTGATCCTAGCTTTGCTATGGCCGATGCATTGAACATAAATAGCTACTCAAGAAAGCTAATATCAATATATTGGCTAAGCGCTTTACATACTATGTGCGGCTTCCTTTCTGATTACTCTTTCTTCGCCATTGCCCCGTTGGGCACTTTGGCAAAAGAAGTGAAGAAGTGTACTTGTATATTATATAAAAAATATCCGAAACGGCTGTAGAGTAAGGCGTACAGAAATTGCAGCAGAAGAAAGGTGTCGTTCGGTCTTTCACCGGCAAGATCGGTCGTCCAGATCACCTAAGGATAGACGGCCACATGAGTTAGTACCCATAGGAAAGCAAATTACTACCTCAATTCCTTTCAAATCTTAAACGGAGAAAATATTGTAGACTTTATGTTGAAGTCAGCTGATAATTGGAAATGCATCTGCGCGCATGTAACATAAATTCATAAGCATCTAAGACGCGCAGTGCTTCGTAGCCGTGAACAATAATTAGGGGCCTTTGACCGACCCAGCTCCGTGAGGTAATACTTTTTTGCAGTACCACCGTGAGAGTGGGTGAATATAGTACGTTGCGGTGAGGCTTCAATTCGTGCATACTGTTATGCCGGTCTTTTAAGCGCATGCTGACGTTCTTTTGCTTTAGTAACACCATTTTGTTTATTGCCATTTTGCATTTCGTAAGAGATTCTTCTTCGGTGGCTGTCATTTTTTGTGTGAACTTCTGTATTGGGGAACTGTGGTAGTACGATAGTAGTCCGGTTTGTATAGGAGTGGCGTATTAATTAAAGCTACCGTTGCTATTTTGTTAGGCTTCCTTTCGAGAGCCACTGTATTCTCCTTGGCCCTTTTTGAAGATCGAGGCGCGCTCAGGTCTGGAGATGGTAGTACTCTGCTGCTCCTTTTGCACACGTTTCTCTCATCGAGGGTTTCTTTAATTGTTTTTATTGCTGCTGTTATTGTTGTTTAGTTTTCTTTGGGTCTCCGCTTCAAGCCACTATCTCTGCACGATGCACAGTTGTCTTTAAAGTAACTCCCGTGATTATCTATACAAGTGCAGGGAGGCCATGCGAGGGTTGACACGAGTCCTTATGAAAGTTTGTGTTCAGAGCCTGAATTAGACACTAGCCAGGAGTTGTCTCAAATGAGCCTATACAACCAACTCAATGGTGACGTAGAAACGTACTTGAAGACCAGCCAGAGTTTTAACGAGAAGGAGGCGTTGTAACATTAACTTATCAGCCATTTAAGGGAGGTGTCAGCCTCCTGTACAGAGGTGATAGAATACTACTTCCACCAGCCCTTAGACTGCTGAACCCGAATAATTTCCCTGTACATTATAATCAGCATCTTGTTGGTCTCGATCCTGATGAGTTCTTCAGCCCTGCCGCTGGAAGTACTCAGAGTATAAGAGGTCCTTTCAGCCGAGACCCTTCCTCTCCTGCCGGATTTTAGTCACCGTTTACGACAGGCGTGCCTTACCGCGGGTATATTCTTTTCGCCTACTCTATCCAATTGACGCTTCTGATCATGATGAAAATGTTGAACGAAAGAAGTTCAAAAGTAGAATAAAAGTGAATTTGACTAGCTTTTCACAATCAGTGCGATTGCTTTCAGGGGATAATATACACATACTTACGTATATGGTAATTGCATACAAGTTTGAGCGTTGAGTATACTCGGCTCTACAAAATGAAAGAAAATGCAAATACATTTTTTTCCAAAATTGGTTTGAAGCTGGGTAAAGTCAAACATTTTGTAAGCATCCCTTTGCCCAATAGCTTCTCGGGAACTATACCAGCAGTATTTGGTTTTAATTGACTTTCCAATTTGGAGTTATTTTTATGAAATCCTCATAGCCGGCGCTGCACATAGCAAGACATGTTATCTACCATAAATGAAAGTAGAGGTGCGTATTCCCTTGCTTACCTGCATTTACCTGCACAGCACAACAACACAAAGAAATGTGCATCACTAGCCGAGAAGTTTGTTATCAAAGCTGACTTCTTGAAATTCAAAGCAATTTGCTTGGTTAAAAATCAAGCCCACAAATGAATAAACCAATGTGAAAGTACTGGACCACGCTGTGAGTATCGTAAATTGCTGCTGATGATGGTTGGCAAGTGTAATTTGTATCTGCAGGATATGAATAAAACACAAATTGTGCTCTTATACCTATGACCACGAAAATTTATAATTTTGCCTGTTCTCCATTTGCAATTACGAGTCTTTGTTATTGCAATTGCGGTTGCTGCTTGCTTAGCGTCAGTAAATAGAAAATCTGGGAAAAGTTTTCCTAATATTTACTTAAAACATTTTAAAGGCGATACTTGAAATACTTTACTTGCATTTTCAATTGGCTTTGCTCAAGCAAGTCGCCTTGAAAACAAACAGCTGATTTTCACGTGATGGAATTCCAAAAGCAAAATCAAAGTACTCGTACATGTATGGTACATAGCTTTTTACTCATAAGCGGATGTCATCACCAGAAATTAATTCGCCTTGGGTAAATTGGTATTTCCTTCATTGACACTGGGACTGTGAACACATAAACCCGACATGTATTTATGCCTATGTATGCGTGTGCCGCATCGTCAGCACGCCCATTAGCTGCAGTACTAACTTTTAATTATGCATTCAAAATGGGTTAACATTATTTTAAAAGGCACTATGACCGCAAGATGGAAAACAACAAAGTACAACAACAGCAATAAGCTACAACTGAATTCATTTGAGCCTTTCTATAAATACACGTGCGTGTGTAACTTAAATAACACGCACCCACAAATGTGAAAATATGTTACACATGTGTATGTTTGTATGTATGTACGAGTTTGTAACTACAAGTGTACATACATGCCAATATATATATATATATATATATATAAAGTTAGAGGTGCTGGAGATGTAAAGTGCAGACAAAACGTGTTGTCATAATGTTCAACACGATTCCCAGCTGTTTGAGGAATGAGTCCTTTACGAGTGAAATACAATTGCGAAGTGAAAACATTTATTGCGATTACAACTGCCATCACATAAGCACGCATTCACATTCTCGTACATACTCGAACACAAAGAAGGAATTTTCAGCTTTTACTCAACTGTGACAACAGCCTCGATGTGCTTTTGGCATGTTCGCGATCCGCCTTTATACGCCATTGCATGCATTGCGGTATGTGTGGTAAACACGAGTACTCACCA
>JAYXIM010034098.1:0-47530 GCA_037575425.1 Anastrepha fraterculus | reverse complement strand
CCGTAGCCGAATGGGTTGGCCATTACCATTCGGAAATTCGCAGAGAGATCGTTGGTTCGAATCTCGGTGAAAGCAAAATTAAGAAAAACATTTTTCTAATAGCGGTCGCCCCTCGGCAGTCAATGGCATACCTCCGAGTGTGTTTCTGCCATGAAAAAGCTCCTCATAAAAATATCTGCCGTTCGGAGTCGGCTTGAAACTGTAGGTCCCTCCATTTGTGGAACAACATCAACACGCACACCACAAATAGGAGGAGGAGCTCGGCCAAGCACCTAACAGAAGTGTACGCGCCAAATATTTATTATTTTTTTTTTTTTTTTAATCTTTTTTTGAAATTCTGCCAAGCTCAAGTCGAAACATGATGTGTTAATGCCATATTTTTATATTTGTAAAATTAAGCTATAAAAAAAATTATTGAAAATCATCAATTTTTCGAGCTTCTTAAGTTTCCGCAAAAGGATATTGTGCGAGACAATGTCAAGAACTTTTGAAAAGTCTGTATTTATTGTGCCAATTTGACATCTATTCATAAGTGAAAAAAAAGATACAGATAAAACCATGTTGCCACGGGTCTGTTATACTTTGATGGTAAATAGAAATTTATTTTTGATTACTTTTTGTTTTGTAATTTTTCACATCGTTCTTAAAAACATCCTTAGAAAGGTAAAGATTAAGAATGAGTTTTAATGGCACGCAGATAGATGAGCTGCATTTTTGTAAATATATGAGCAAATCTCATCCAGATCATTTTTCAATGATGTTTGAAGAGCAGAAATACCACTAAAGATGTCTAATCCAGTCACAGACATCAAACCACTTTCGACAGTTCACGGAAGAGAATCCTTAAGTTTAAAAACAAAATTTGACTTGAAAAAATCTCCGAACATAGTTTCTGAATCGCACAAGCTCTCTGAGAAAGAAAATTGGGATTAAACATATTGTTTCATTTATTTTATAATATGTATGGCCACTATTCTTGACACTACTCTCAAAATGCGATTTGAAATAGAGTCATCAAATTATTTCATCATCATCATCATCATTATTCTTAGAATTACAGTGAGGAATCATTTGGATGAAAATCTTCAAGTGAATCTATCAATCAAATTTTTTACGGCAATTTAAAGATATCGGCCGCTATAGCCGAATGGCTTGGTGCATGACTACCACTCGAGAAAGCGTAGGTTCGAATATTTGGACATGAAACATCACAAAAATGATGAAATGATGAAGTTTTTTCTAGCAGTGGTCGCCCCGCGATAGCCAATGACAAATATCTGAGTGTATTTCTGCCATAAAAAAGATCCGCATAAAAAACTCTTTGCCTTTCGGCGTCGGCTTGCAACTGTAGGTCCTTTCATTTGTGAAGCATGCACGCCACAAATAGCAGGAGAAGGAGCTCGGCCAAACACCTAACAGAAGTGTATGCGCCAATTATTTAAAAAAAAATCTTTAATCTTTCGTTCTCCCAAAGTAGTTATGGAAGATTTGCTGGAATAGTTAATAACTTATGAAATAAATAATAAATAAACTATATGTATGTTCAGAAATATATATATTTGGAAATGTGTTTTTACTTCCCAATTCAATGATTTTGAAAAGTGTTTGAAGTATTCTCAAAATATTCTTCTAAGTTATCAATATAAAAAATATGAAATTTTTTATAATCTCCTAAAGTATGTATGTATGTAAGCTCGGATTTTTTAACCCCAAAGATACCTACCCCTCCTTGTCATGCGCTTGTTTTAATCCTATATTAAATTCTGCAAATATGAAATTTCTGTGAAATCAGTAGAGCTTTCCTAGAAATATCTTTTGCTTATGTTCTACCAAGAATAAAATATTTAAGGCCTGAAATTTAAGAATCATAAGATTAAGACTCTTAAATGATGAATGAAAGATTGATAGCAATTACTTAGAGTTTGGAAGAATACAGAGACATCAAAATTTTTCTTCGAGGAGAAGCCTGGAGTGTATTTGCTTCATAGATAATTACGAAAAAATGGCAAGATGCGTAAATTTAAAAATTGTATAAGCATTTTGGGCTATATATGGTTATGAAGCTTTATTCACTATTACATCATGATTGTACGATATGAGATGAGAAAGATAGTAGAGATGCTGAAAAATAATAATTTAGCTGACGTGATTGCGAAAAGCAATTACGGGCATATCTAAGTTTTCTTTGAGCCAAGGAGATTAGGTGATCACAATGAGAGCACAATTTAGTTTCTAGTCAGTGACTAAATCCTGTATGAAGCAAGGTTCAATGGCATTTCGAAAGGGCGAAGCAGCGCAGTTGGCAAACCCGGTAAAAAGGAACAAAAGACAAACAAACGCAAACAGAGCTCAATATTGCTTAAGAGGTGCCAGTGAATGTGAAGTTTAAAAATTTATATTCCAAGCCGACTAAAGTTTAAAGTGCAAACAGGCTCCATGCAATGTTTACTTTGCCCCGAAATAAAGCAAAAAACTGAGTTTTTATACCTACTTTGGGAATTATTAAGCAGGTAGAAGCAGTGAGCCATCCACATCACTTTCAGTTCACATACGAGAATGTATAAGTATGTGTGAAAGTAATCAAAGAAAGTGAGAGAGCGAGAGAGATAAACTACTACAGTTTATGTCCTCCTGTAGACGTAGATTACGTTCGAGAAATGTGCATGTGCCATTTTTTCGGGTTTTTCTGTTGACAACTATTTCCGTTATCTTTTTTATTTTTACTATCCTTTTGTATGCATTTCCATTTTGGCATATATTTGTCGTCACCTTTATCCACTGCCACATGGCCATTTATCCTTTTGTGGCGAATTTACTCTTTTCTAACCTTGGGCGTCATTTGTGCATAAACTAACGCACAAATGTACACTCAAGCACCGTAATACTTTACAGACGTAGGTAGTTTCCATTTCTATGCTCTTTTTACTTCTCCTTTTTTTACAACTTTTCGGTAAGAATTTTCCAAGCTCGAAGGATCTTCATTGACTATGCAACCTTTGCCTCTTTGACGCTATGGTTTCAGTTCGTATCCCTGTGTGTGAGATTGCACGATGATTTTTCTTTCAGCTGCCAGCCAACTTGAATTCATTTTTGATGTTTACTTTCAATTCCAACTGCCTTTTTGGTTTGCTTTTGCTCTTTTTTTGTGTTATTGTTTTTGCACGCGGCCGCTTAAATTTGCATGCATGTTCGATATTTCTTATTTAATTTATTTGCGCATTAAAATTTCCCACTCAGAAAAATCTGTATAAGATGCATTATCTACCGGGAGTATGTCTTACAGAACCAGATATGTTTTGAGTGATAATATCCAGTCGATGAACTCTTCGGATAATACTTTACTTGTCTTCCACGGAGTTGAACAAGAACTTGAATATAGTAATGGGGAATATTTGTTCGATCTTGTGAAATACAATAGAGGCGCAAAATCTCAAAATTATGAATCAATGCTTTGATTTTTAATTTGCTCCCTTTAGATTGTTTGGTTCTCGCTTAACCTGGAGTTCGCAGTGCATGGTTTTGTGCTCCATTACTGAACCATGATTCGTACATATCATATTTCTTCCTTTTCAATTCGTACGGGCAATTTTCACTGGCAGCCATGCATCAGCACAAATTTAAATGAAGGGATTTGGCATATTACTCAGCAGAAATCGTTGATTGTCTCAATAGTGCCAGCTACTGTCGAGTTTCAATATTTAAGTTGGAAGTAAGAATTCAGAAGAGCTGTCAAAAGACGCTTCCAGAGCTGTTATGAACTCATCATTTAATGAAAAATACTTTCCACGCATGCATTTTTGTAGGTCTGTCAGTATAAGTCAACATAAATAAACTTGTTTCAACGACATTCAAATTTATGAATTCCATACCCAAAGTGAGAATCTGGGAGAGCTGTCGAATACGCTTCCACGCTCGCTCGTCATTTGATGAAAAATAATTTCTACGCATGAATTTTTTTGGTCTGGAAAGAGATGGAAGTCGCTAGGGCTAAATCTGGTGAATACGGTGGATGCTCCAACAAATTTGAACTCTAATTCATGCATTTGATGCATGATGCTAACTCATTCTTGGCGGATTTCTGAACATGAACTCGTTTCGGAGCCGAAGAACAAGGTTCACACCACTCTTTTACATCACCATAGTTTTATGATGAACCGATGCCTAAAATCCACTGTATCCTTCTAAAAATTCTCCAAATGTTGCTGAGAAGGACGCACTCGAATGTGTAGTTTTTCTATTCTTGGCGAATGTGGCACCTAGTGTGCACACAGCTTTCTGAAACTTCTGTTAAAATATTACTTACTCTGCCCAATGAGATGCCTAGGGATTCTCGATGATTTTCCAATATAATATTTTCTATCCTTATACACTTTCAACATTCGTTCATAAACTTCCTCTGCTTTTAAGCCTTCCAAATCACTGCACGATATTTGATTTTTTCCATTGTAGAAAATTCTGTGACACGCCGATACTAATTGGCTTGTAAAGAAGAATAAATTAACAGATTGAAATGAAACTTTAAATACGTTCATAGCCAAGAAAGTACCAACATAACAAAGAAAGTCTAATTTTTGTACATACATTTATGAGCATTAGAACAGATCGATTTATATGGAAAGTAATTTTTTAACCTCTGTTATAATTATTACCGTTTTTCCATGTTGATAAACATTTTTGTTGTTAGTATAAATGATTCCCGCTGCACGTAAAGAGATCTTGCTTGGGCATCTCACAGAGCCCGTTCAGTTTCACTTTTAGGAATTCGAAGTTTGTTGCACTTTTCATCAGCAGTTTCGTTGAAGTTATATACATCTTTCAGCTTTATGATCAGGGCGATTTCATATTCATATCAGCACATAATGTTCTGATAATTTCAAGTGTATTTATTCCAAATAGATCCCTCTGGCCTCGATACACTGCTTTGTGCGTTCTAAAAGCTTTTCGAAAGAGTGTTTCAGGTCATTGACCGGAATGTCTTTCAGGATGTCGTTACAACCCTTTTGGATGGTCACTACGGACGTTAAACGTTTTCCTTTCATGGCTAAATGCAATTTTTCGAATAGATAGAAGTCACAGGGAGCGGCGAATCAGGCGAATATGATGAGTCATTGATGGTTAAAATGTGATTTCTAGTCAAAAAATCAGTCATAAGAATGGATCGATGAGATGGCGCATTATCATGCAATAAGCGCCAGCTTCCTCCTTCGTGGTATTAAGGGCGAATTCGACGAATGCGATGCAACAAACGCTTCAAAGATAAAAAATTGCATTGACGGTTTGGCCCATTCCCGCGAACTCCTTGTGGACAATTCTCTTGGAATCGTAAAAAGAAAAGAACGCAAAAAGAAAAGAACAACTCCTTTTGGCATTTTGGTGCTTAGTTTCAGGGTCATGTTGAAAAAACCAAGTTTCATCACCAGTTACAATGTTTTAAAGGAAGTTTTCGTCTTTTCTCGCCTCTTTAATCAGGTCTTTAGAATGTTGAATTCTGAGCAATTTTTCGTCCTCGGTTAACTTGTGCGGAATGAAACGTGCCCAAACCTTTTGTAAGCCGAAATGAGCAGTTAAAATTCGATAAATCGTTGTTCTAGAGATATTCAACTCCGATTCGATATATTGCAACGATGATTTCGGTTGATTTTTGATAAATTTACGAACAATTTCGATGGAGTTTTTGGTGGTTACTGATTTTTGGTGATCACTTCATTGCTGCTTCCTTCCAATCGTAATAATAATTTGTCCTCCATTAATAAAAAAAAGTGCGTAATTAAAAATACGTTTTCGAAAAAAGGCGGGGCAAGAAATATTATGGGCATACTAAAGACATTCGGTCTAAATATTTAATTTGTTGATAACAAACTTCGCAGTTTAGTAAAGCAGTTTCTAGCTCTCAAAAAACCCAAAGTAACGAGGTTTGGAAAGAGATTGTCACAGCCAAAAAACATTAAAATCCTTAAAATTTATTAGAGATAGTCGCAATTTTTGTAAATAAAAATTATTCTTTGTGATATTCTTTCTCCGTCTTTTTTTTTTTAATTCATACAAAAATGCTCATCAAATCAAACAATGTGCCTGCTCCAAGGTGTTAGGCTAATAACACAATTATGCCACCGGACGAGAATTAAATGGAGTTTCTTTGGTTTCCGTTTCTGAGTATTTTAAACACACCCTTTAATGTGAAGTGAAGGCGGAATTATGCCTGAGTGCTTAAGAAATAGTTACCTAAGTAATATATTCTAAAAAATCTGTGTAATAAATAACAATTTTCTTAAACCCATTAGAAAAATGTATTCGGTTTAATGGTGTAAATAACTAGAAGGAAAATAGTGCAGTAGCAAAGTTATGAAACAAAGAGATCTATCTCAAGCTCTAGTAAGACAAAGCGTATCCGGTTTCTACATGGCATAGCAAAATATATACCCAACATGTTCAAAAACAAGCCCATAAATGTCCTTGATATTAAAAAAATTTATAAAAATGCATTTAGCTATATTTTTCTGAGGATGAGGGTGTGCTTTCATTGATTTATTTTAAATTATGGCCATATGAAGAGTGCAATTGTTTGCACATTTACTGAATATTTACTTACATGCAAACCAGTGCGCGTTCATCCACCCATCCAAAATGCACTCAATCATCGTTGTGACAAAAGCACAACGAAAAAAAGGAAAACAAAAGTATTGCACATACATTCAAACTTCCAAATCAACCATAGCTTTTTCATTTATATTCAAATTTAGGCCAATGACGGAAAAACGCAATTTCCATTACATATAAAAACAATTTGCTTAACTGATTGTTGTGTTTTAATTGGACTTTATTTTATTATTATTATGACTTACACTACTTGTGCAAATGCGTGTGTGCTGATATGTTCGTTAGTAACGCTTGAGGCATCATTGCATTTGAAAATGTGTACATACGGCTGTTTACATGTATTTGTGCACAGGCTAAACACACTCACAAATAAATGTGCACACAAATCCTTTAATACGAAAAAAAATTTATTTTGCAAATAACTATAAATCTTAGTAGTAATGAACAACTCCTAAAATGGAAGGTCAAACACTTTCGTCCCTGAATTAGTATTTCATTTAAAAATTCGTAGTTGTCCGATAATGATTCGAATTGTGAAAACAAAGCAAATATTATTTTGGTTCAGAAAGGTACTTCAAATATTAAAAGATGCCCGCAATGAGGATTAAATGAACATAAAACTTGTGGGGTTAGTCATCTACGCGACCACCGTGGGCTAGTAAGGGATTACCAATCCGAAGTGCACGGGTTCGAAATCTCGAGCACGAAATACCAAATGCATGAAAAATAGCGGTCGCCGTAAGCAGTTAATGGCAAACCACCGAATATATTTCTGGCATGAAACAAAAAAGCAGAAAACAAAAAAAGGAAACCCTACCTGCCTATAAAGCTGTACGTCTCTCCATTTACAGAAAAATATCAAACGAATACCAAAAATAGAAAGAGGAGCTTGGCCAAACAACCAATAAAGTTGCACCCTTTATATGAATACATATACATATTTATATATTCACCTGTGCAGTGAATTTCATAAACTCAACTTATCACTAATTTTAAGCTTGCCCGAATAATCAATCGAAAGACAAACTCTCAGACAAACTATAGTATTATAGAATTTAAATTTCATGAAATGCGTAACTTTTAAATTAAAATTATTATTATTATTATTGTATTGAAGAGCAATTTAAAAGTAAAAAACAGTTTCGTGTGTTAGTTTAGTTCATAGTCAAATTCTTTTCAAACTTTTATTTCTTCATCTTTATTTATTTTTCTTGACTTATTTATTACTTTCCCCTGTTTGTGAACTACTTCGCTGTTTGATGTAATGTTAGTGCATAAGCAGAATAATTCTTATAAGAATATAATGAAAAAGTTAGGACCGAGCAGGTTTGACTGCATACAACTCTAACTAACCATTTTACAATTCGTGCAATTCTACTCATCCTCGAATTAGCTCAATTCTTTATATATTATATAATATTAATTGGTATGCAGCTTGCTGTTGCTTCACACAAAATGAAGAACCTACACTTGATGTCGCCTCCGAACGGCAAATAGTTTTTTTAAAAGCTTTTTAATAGCCGGAATACACCCGAAGGTCTTTCATTGCCTGGCGAAAGGTGAGCGTTGTTAGAAAAACTTGTCTACAATTTTGGTCAGACGTGCCCAGTGTGAGTTCCGAACCCACGACCCGAATAGTCGTCACATACACGAGATCGGGTGGTATTATGAGGTATTTTACAGAAGAGATAATAAGAGTAGCATGAAAGTTTTCGCATTATCTTATTTAAAGTCTGTGCCTTTAGATTTATGTATGTATCTAAGAGACCTCGCGGAAATATTAACATTTCTTACCGTTTTGACTATTAAAATTGCCGAACTTGCAAAACGCATGTCTTATTCATGCCTTTCACAAACAAACTATACATGCTGTATTGCTAAAACCATGAACATATCTTAGAGACGTGTGTAATTATATAAAAAAAAATCGAAAGTTGAAAGTCGAATGTATGTAGTCGCGAGATTTGAAACCTTCACCTTATTTTTAGAGCAGGTCTCGTATATCTATTCTACTACTCTATTATTTACTTAATCTTTCTACCACTGTTATTTTGATCTCCATTCCCTAATACTTTTTCTACCACTTCTACTGTTAACTGCTATTTATTCATCAAAGGCGCAATTGTTACTTTAAATTTTACATTTGGTTTTAAGGTCAAATATTGTAAAAGTAACTTGTGGATTGTGAGTTTGTGAGATTGAGAAATATATGAGTACAATAGAAAATAAAAATAAATAAAGGGAAGCAATTGCGTACATAGATAACGAGGACTTGTGCATACGGAAACCGTTCAGAGACCGTTCTCTCCCTCTCGGCAGGCAAACCTCCGAATATATTTCTGCCATGGGAAAGCTCCTCATAAAAGTATCTGCCGTTCGGAGTCGGCTTAAAGTTGTAGGCCCCTCCTTGTGGAACAACATCAAGACCCACAAATAAGAGGAGGAGCTCGGCCAAACACCCGAAAGGATGTACGCGCCAACGTACGTATTTTCTTTGTTAGGCCCGGGACTTTTCAGCCCATGTTAACCATGACGCTTTAATTTATGAGGCTTATTATTTTGAAGCGCTGCCGAAAGTCATCTATGTGAAAGGGAATTATACGCAAAAATTCTGTGTAGCTTAGCCGTAGTTGAACTGATGAAGGCCATATAAACACCCACTAGTTAACTCCTCTGCAAATTATATTTGCATAAAAACTTTGTTCTGTTTTTTCAAAACGTGCGGAATTATAATTAATTTAAATTGGTCAATATAACAAATTTATAAAGATTAGTCAATTACACCTATTATCTTTCAACCCCTTATTTAAATACTTCATCCGGAAGTGCTGCCTTCTTCTTCTTTAGCAAAGCGTGCCAGTCGTTTCTTTCTCGTGCTAACCGGCGCCAGTTGGACACACCAAGTGAAGCCGAGTCCTTCTGCCCCTGATCTTTCCAACGCAGAGGAGACCTTCCTCTTCCTCTACTACCATCAGCTAGTACCGCATCAAATACTTTCAGAGCCGAAGCGTTTGTATCCATTCGGACGACATGACCCATCCAACGTAGTCGCTGGATTTCTATTCGCTGCGCTATCTCCATGTCATTGTAAAGCTCATACAGCTCATCGTTCCATCGCCTACGATATTCGCCGTTCTTGCGCAGAATCTTTCTTTCAAACACTCCAACCATCGCTTCATCGGATGTTGTCATCGGGCACACTTCTGCGACATACGTTAGGACGGGCATGATGAGAGTCTTGTAGAGTGTTAGTTTTGTTCGTCGAGAGAGGACTTTACTACTCAGTTGCGTACTTAGTCCAAAGTAGCACTTGTTTGGCAAGAGAGATTCTGCGTTGGATTTCAAAGCTGACATTGTTATCGGTGTTAATGCTGGTTCCTAAATAAACGAAGTCGTTTACAGCCTCGAAATTATAACTGTCAACAGTGACGTGGGTGCCGATACGCGAGTACGCCGACTGTTTGTTTGAAGACAGGAGGTACTTCGTTTTGTCCTCGTTCACCACCACACCCATTCGCTTTGCCTCCTTATCCAGTTTGGAGAAGGCAGAACTAACAGCGCGGTGGTTAAGGCCGATGATGTCAATATTGTATGCTCTTATAAAAAAGTGTGTCTGAGCGATTAAGTGCTGCGGGTGGCACGATCTTTTCCAGTATCAGGTTAAAGAAGTTACGCGACAGCGAGACACTTTGTCTGGAGCCACGTTTGGTATCAAACATCTCGGAGAAGTCCTGCAGCTGCAGCTTTAAACTCGATACAAGGGTGGCTTTCATGAGTCCTTTTGAAGACTTTGCGTATTGTGAATGTCTGGTCGATTTCATATTTTCACAGTTCACCTATTATTACTCCTTTTATTATTTTGCAATATGTTCTCGTAGTCCAAGCAAAGGACAAACAAGTTTTCAAAGCTATTGAACTGTGCTGAAGAGATACTCTGCTGCATATATATAATTTAATAATTAATCTGGCAGCTTTTTCTATAATAACTTGCGAGAATGAAAAATCAATTTCATTATTTCGACAACAAAAAATATATATAAGAAGTGCGATGTCATAGGCTAGGAGGCAACACTTTTACTACCACGGTGGAAATATTTTTAGAGAAAGTTTGTGTAACAATCAATTATTAAATGCCTTTCTTATTTCATTTTCAGAATGTATGTACAGTCACTCATAGCTTATTTGGTCCAGATATGATATTTTTGTAAAGTGTTCTGTATTTGATAATATTTTGCGAAAATGGAAAAGCAGACTATGCAAATATTTTACTTATTTCGTTTTATTTAATATCTCAACATAAAATACAAAGACAAAAAAATAAAACGTTATACAGAGAGTTCACGGCGCAGCATAAATGATAGAATTGCAGAAGAGGAACTCTTTATTTTTAAAATTTTAAAAAATATTTAGGTATTTAGTACTTTGTTGGGTGTCCTTTATTATCAACTACAGCTTGAAGTCTACATTTCATGGAGTTCTGAGAGATTCGATATAAAAAACTCACCCCTGTCCCCAAATAATAATACTAGTAGCGCGGCTGGATCAGCACATGCACAATTTGCCGAATATATTGTTGGTATAAGCACTTCAAATGCAGATATACACGAACAACCCACACACACTGTTTTATATTCAATTACCACGAAGCAAAGACAACTTTGTGGAGTGTTTTATTTGCCTTGTTTTACAACTAATTCACTACATCTCATCCTTTTTCAACCGTCACTGCTTATTAGAAATTTTATGCGCAATTTGCCCGACACATAAATTATTTGTTTGTGTGTGTATATTTGTTTTACGTTTTTCGCTCAACTGCGTGTGGAGTTGTCTATACGCAACGAATTTTAATTAACTTTTTATTTATGAAGAATCTCACTTCTTTTGAAATATTAGAATTTTTTTATTCGGTGTCAATTACATAATCAAACATTGATTTAAAAGCATTAGAAATACATCAGTGAAGTTATTGAAGTGAAAAATGAAATTAGGAAGCCGGAGTTAAAATTCAATTGACTTAAAATTCCACTTAACCTTTTATTTATCAAGGGATGGCTAACAAAAACGTGAATAATAAACACTACCAGTACTGCTACATGTACAGCCACTGAGTTATGGCTTGAGCCACTTAGTTATGGTTCACCAAAAATTTGTTACTTTACCAACCATTGCCAATCGAATGTAAGCCACTAATTGTCGAAAAATGACAACAAGCAAAGTTATTTTATAATGTAAGGAAAGTTCAAACAGGGAAAGATTGCGCTGTTTATGAACATAATACAATATTAATTTCAATAGTCAAACGATGGTTTTAGGGATTCCATTCTGGTAATATGTACCACGATTTGCTAGGTCAATTGTTGAAAATGTCGAACAAATCATGGAAACCATGTAAAGTGGAACCAAAAGAAGAAGGGACTTTGGATTAGAAGATGATGATCAACAGTGGCGATTTACGTTTGTATGTATTAATTACCGCAATATTCGCAGGTGTAGCAAAAAAATGAGAGCCTAGATGCATACACCTTTGCTCGGCGAGTGCAGGGCAACTGAAAAGATGGTGCTGAGATGATTGCACCTCGTCATTCAAAGAGCTTCCTCAGAAAGGACTTGAAGCAATCCGAGGCCTCTCCGCATAGACACCTAGCGTGCAATGTTCGTAAGGACACCTACCGATTTTTAAGCGAAGTTTTGTAGCTTGCTCACAGGCAGCGAGCCACTGTTAGTGAATTTGTAATTTTAAAAATTTAATTACTTATATTTATTTTTAACCTAACCATTCCCATTCATTTTCCACATATGTACTTATATAAAATTTATTAAAAATGCATGTGATTGGTATCTTTATGTGCTCAGTTACCGAGTCCTTTATAGAATTACATTTCATGGTATTTTTTTGGTAGGCTTCAAAAAGATAAATATCCTAAATAGTTGTGATAAGCAAAACCATGCAGAAGTAAAATACAGCTTAACTTAGTATGATAATTTCAACTTAATTGTTGGACTTCAACAATTTCTGCAACTTTCGGTACGTTTTACAAAAGCTTTGATGATCTTTGCTATAAAACCTAAAAGTTTCCCACAAAACTGATATTTTTTCCATTCTTAGAAGACCTAAATATGTTAATATAATAAATAGAATAGAAGTACCTTAAAAGGAAAAGATTAAATATCTAGGGCTTATTTTGGATAAAAAACTCTCTTCGGACGGCCACCTCAACGCAGTAATAAAAAAGGCAACGAAAAACCATTCGAAAACAAAACATCTCTTGGGCAAGTTCTGCGGTCTGAACCACAAAATGATCTTCTGCATCTACACCCAATTGGTAAGACCTATGGTGGGTTAAAACAAACAACAAACTGGTACTGCTATATTAAAACTGAGTAAACTACAAAGGCGTAACAGGGCCCATGAGAACTACCCCAACTGCTGGCATGGAAGCGCTTTTAAATTTACCCCCGCTGCATTTACCAATACAAGAGGAGGCTACTATGCAAGCGCTCTCGTTTCATATGAAAGAAAAACTTAAACCAGGGGATCTTACTGGACACCTCAATATCTTGAACAGGGTTCAACATGCTGTATGCATGACTCAGGCGAATGACCACATGGAACCCGTACTAACTTTATTTAAGAGATACAAGGTTATCTTCCTATCTAGGGAAGAGTGGAACACTCACCAAAAATGGCTAAATGATGACTAACAAAAATGGCACACAGATGGTTCCAAAACGCTCCAAGGAGTAGGAGCAGGAATAGCCGGGGCTTAGAGCACATAAATCCTCAACACTGAGTGCAGATACCGCGACTTTCCATGAGGAACACTTCACCACAATGGAAACAGTGGAAACAGAGTGTAACAATGCACTCAATAAACTGGCCACTCATAATCAGGTCTCACTGATTTCCAGGACATGAGGGGCACGAAGGAAACGAGAAGGCAGACTCTTATGCCGAGAAAGGGGCAGAAGGGCTATGTATTGGACCAACCCCATTTTTCGGCTTTAACAAAAATAATATAAAACAGGAAACCAAAAAAATGGATTCAAACGAAAATCAGGGAACACTGTAACGGCACAAGCGAACTTAATTACTCCAAAAAGTTTTTGAACTTCAATGCTAACAGAGCAAAATCTATTCTAACCCCAGATAAGAGTAAAAAGAGCCTCAGATTACTCTGTGGACCACTTACAGGTCACTTTGCCTGTAATAAATACTTTAACGCAATCGGGTTATCTAGTAGGTTCTACAGATTCTGCTGTGCTGAAGAGGAGTCTATGGAACATTTAATCACCAACTGTGAGGCAATACGCCACAGGAGCCACAGAATCCTGAGCTCGTATCTACAAGAGGAGGAAGACCAACAATTACTCCCTCCTAAGGAGGGCGGCGCACAATAGATCAATCTGGTCGCAGTGCACAAGGGCATTAACCTAACACGTACACCAATTCTGATTTGAATTCTCTAATTTCACAAGTCGTTCTTTAAGATGGCCCAATTTTAAATCGGGATTCGTTTAAATAACACTACACTTTTTAAATAAAAAAAGATTTACTCTGTTTGCGTAGAAGCGTCAAACGAAGGATATTCTGTCTCGGAGTCATTCCAGCAATGCAAAATTTCATGAACAAACTTACACGCCCTCTTTTGCCCATGTTTTGTGACACAATAAAAATAGAAAGAAAAAAATTGCATTTGTAAGCTCTTGAGTACCCAAAAGGCCATTACGGACTTATTAAGTAGCTGAGGATAGCCGATACAGAGCTACAATTAGGCACCTAACATTACCTCTAATTATTTCTTCATGTCGTTTAGTAAAGTGTGCCCTGTTCGTAAGATGAGAAAACGGCTTTAAGGGTAATTTATATCCTAAAGCAACTTTTTTTTTTTTAAATTTGTGGACTCAAATTTGTTTACTCCCAGTTTCGTGAATATTATTCCCCAGTATCTTTCAAAAAATCCCTTTTGTCAACCACTTACACTCTGTTTTTTGTTTCCTTATAGTAAGGGTCCACCCTAATGTATGCTCTTACCATAAGTCAACAGCATGAAGAGCAATCGCCGAAAATAACACTAAAAGAGCATATAAAAATCCGCAGGCATTATACCAAACAATTCATGCATTCTTACGAATGACGGTTATATGCTTGACGAACTGAATGACTGTCAAAGTGAAGCAGCAAAAAACAAAACCGTAAGAAACTAGAGAAAACAAAAGCCAGAGTGAAGAGCATTGCTGTTGTTATAACTGTGTCGAAAACACTTAATGACACATCCATATATGTAAATACATACACACATAAATGTTTCCGCTTATAACAGCGCCTGTCTGATGGAGATTTCTCTTTTTAGTGGGCTGATACGCATCTAAAAACAGCTTATGTGTATGTAGTTATGTGTGTATATGTGCATTGCCTTGAAGTGTGTTTGCTATATGCATATTTGCATAACTACACATGGATATGTACTGGTGAATATATGCCTATGAATGTACAGCAATGCTAATAACAGTTATTGCAACAACCACAAGTGTCTTAAGTGGCATTTGATTACACTTTATTTTTTCATGCTGGAGGGATACTTATACAGAATGAATGTCTACTTGCGTAGGCATAGGAGCAAGTACAGTGTCGAATAAGAAATGTGTGATTGGAGTATCTCCGCGAAGATTTACAAAGCAAATTTTTCTTTCAAATGCTTTTTATTGAATTTTTCGATTACTTCGCTATATAGCGGTAAAAATATTCGAACATTTTTCCGTTCTCTAACTGTA
The DNA here is from genome assembly GCA_037575425.1 of Anastrepha fraterculus. Classification (NCBI taxonomy): domain Eukaryota; kingdom Metazoa; phylum Arthropoda; class Insecta; order Diptera; family Tephritidae; genus Anastrepha; species Anastrepha fraterculus. Next base: position 32,161 of record JAYXIM010034098.1, on the reverse strand, counting down.
TTATATTGATTTTGACCGAGACATTTCCCGATCATAATTTGTGCACAAAATTTTGTTACATATGGAGAACACTTGCTATTTGATAAATGGTGATAAAGTAAGCAAAAGTCTCAAAGAAATTCGACAAAAAATTGGTCACACTGGTTCTTCTACTTCTTGATTGACATACGCTATTTTGACCAAGTGTAACAAAGCTAGTTATTTCTTTCTCGTGCGAACCGGTACCAGTTGGTCACACCAAGTTAAGCCAGGTTCTTTCCCACCTGATTTTTTTAACGCAGAGGACGCCTTACTCTTCCTCTGCTGCCACCAGCTGGTACCTCATCGAATACTTCCGGAGTCGAGGCGTTCGTATCCATTCGCATCATACGACTCAGCTAACGAAGCCGTTGGATCTTTATTCGCTGCACTATGTCTATGTCGTCGTAAAACTCTTAAAGCTACGATACTCCCCGCCGCTAACGTGCAAGGGTCTAAAAATCTAGCGCAGAATCTTTCTTTCAAACCCTCTAAGGGACGCTTCATCGGATGCTGTCATCGTCCATGCTTCTGCGCCATACGTTAGGACGCGCATGATGAGAGCCTTGTAGAGTTTTAGTTTTGTTCGTCGAGAGAGGACTTTACTGCTCAGTTGCCTACTTAGTCCAAAGTAGCACTTGTTGGCAAGAGAGACTCTACGTAGGATTTCCGGGCTGGAATTGTTATCGGTGGAAATGCTGGTTGCTAAATAAACAAAGTCCCTTACAACCTCGAAATCATAATTGTTAACAGTTACATGGATGCCGATACGCGAGCGTGCCGATTGTTTGTTGGACGACAGGAGATACTTTGCCTTGGCCTCGTTTACCATCTGACGCATTTTGTTTGATTCTTCATCCTGTTTGGAAAAAGCAAAACTAACAGCATTGTTCTTAAGGTTGGTTCTTAAGGATGGTAATGTCAATATCATCAGTAAATGGCAAAAATTGTCCTCTCCTGTAAAGAATTATTGCTGAGCGATTAGGCTTTCCGGTTCGCACGATCTTTTCCAGCATCAAGTTAAAGAAGTCACACTACAGCCGGATATGTAAGAGCTATCTTTTGGTATCAAACAGCACGGAGATGTCCTTTTAGCCCTGGGCACGCTAGTTATCTAGGATTAAAATAACGGAAGTTTTCAATAAAACATTTTAGAAAAAAATACAACAACCATAAATCCTAGATTTCCAAAGTACTTGCAGCTTTATAAAAGATAAAACCGAAGCATTAGTTTATGACGGTAAAAATTATCAAACATTTGCTGAAATGTGCCTATGTGAAGAAAGATAAAGAACGGTTGCAGTTCATTATAAATCATATAAATTAGTGAGTAAGCCTCGTTTAACATATCTGTTATATCCTTTTTATATACATTTGCAATATGAGTAGTTAAGTTTGAGTTAATCTTTTTTCTTTGCCCGAGAATAAATAAAAATTCGAAAGTTTAGAATAAAAAAAAAATAAAAGGTCACAGATAACTAATTGCTGTGCAATCAACAGTATTCACATAATTTTATTAGTTGCAAATTTTTTGTTCGCCACAGTACATTCACTACAAAAATGTGCATATATTACACGGTTATATATGTATTTAGATATGCTTTTAGATGTAGGTATGTATATATTTATAAACATATAAATTTACATATTAAATTCGCTCAGAGGTAGTCATGACAAGTTTTTTAGTGTTCCTGTTGCTGAAAGCTGCCTGCAACCTTCGTTTCATTTTAAATCGTCTAGTTTTAAAAAGCTAGTTATAAAACGTTAGCTAGGTAACATATGTAACAAATTATTGTCAATTACGTATTAATGTAGTGTATTTAATACTACTAATTACTCGTTGCACGAAAACTGGTCTGACGCTCAAAATCCAAAAACCTCCAGTCATGCGTATGGACACAGAAAACTTCGCTATTAATAGAATTGATCTTGAAGTAGCAGATGAGATTGCACTTCTTTTTAAGTGGACTCCGAACGGTACACATATTTTTTATGAGGAGCTTTTCCATGACAGAAATTCACTCGGAGGCTTGCCGAGGGGCGACCACTATTGGAAAAAAACTTTTTCTTCATTTTGGTGTTTCACTGAGATTCGGACCTATAATTACGTACCAACCATTCAAGTACTTAGCAGCATTATGTAGGTGACTGGTGGTTTGATCGCTGATATAAGAGCCGAAAGAAGAATACAATGGCATCATTTGGCTATCTGTAAGCAATTTGGAATCCATCGCACATATCACGGAGTACAAAACTTCAAATTTTGAATGCCAATTTAAAGCAGGTGCGAAATGTGGAATGTGGCGACAGCTGACACAACCTAACTACAAATCTTTGTAAGCAGATGTCTCCGAAAAAATCCTCAAAACATTCTGGTTATATATTATATTATATTAATCGAATGCTGACTAATGGGCCAGACCACAACATAACCAAATGCTATAAGAGAAAATATAGCTGAACAGGTGATGTTTTGCGCAGGGAAAATGGCGACATAACAAAGGTCGCGATCAACTGCAACCCCAAAAGAAGAAGCAGACGAGAAAGACCAGCGAACATCTGAAGACGACTGCTGGAGTCAACAACCGGGAACGTACGCCTTATTTATCAAAGATTGACGCAAAACAGGCTTTAATGGAAGAAATTCGTTTTTACTTTATCTATGCTGGAACTCTAGGAATATGAGATGATGATGAAATAGCCGACATGCGCTGCTTAGTGGTAGACAAATGGGCTTAAATGCCCAAAACGCAAACTCAAGCACCTAACAGATTGAACATAATAAGAAAGGTTAGTACAAATAATAAAGGAAAAGAGTCCTGACGCTGGTTAGAGGAAATGATTCTTGAGTGACGAGGAACGAATTAAATATCGCATGGAGACGACTTTTTGGTCAATTTTCGCAGTTCAAGTATTTTTCTACATTTTTTAATATCACCTATAGGGTAGTTCGATTCTTGCAGTATGTTTCTCCATCGACAAATAACCAGTGATAGTTCGTACAATTTTGAACAACTCTTCTATCTTGGTCATGGTGATGTCACGCAATGGAGCAACCCAGAATGCATGCAGGGAGGCTTGACGGATATTTTCTCTACCAATGGGTCCAAGAATGAAATAGGGTCTGGGGCCGGATGGTACTTAAACGATAGTGATCAGTATCACTATGCCATGGGGGAAATGACAACTGTTTTCCAAACAGAAGTTTTTGCCATCCTGAAAGTAGTCGAATGGATAATCGAGAGGAGATGAAGCGGGAAACAGATTGGAGTTTTCAGTGACAGTCAGGCTGCATTGAAGGCCCTGGAGAACGCGAAGCAAACCTCAAAGATAGTTGAAGAATGTGAGAAGAGGCTTAATTCTGTCGCAAGACAAAACAGGCTTGTACTTATATGGTTACCGGGACACTCCGGTGTTCAAGGAATCTCGATCTATGCATTTAACTATCTTTTCCTCTTTTGATTTGTACCAGATCACATCCCAGTGTCATCGATGAGTACATCTCGAGAAGGCCTTGTTTGTTTGTTCGCTCATTCGCTTTCTTTGATGTTCCAATTGCGGCTGGCACTAAGACGAGAAAGATTACCATTGACTTAGGCACTGAGCAATGCTTGACTAATGGCAAAGTCAAAGCTAAGAGCAAGGCACTATTAGTGAACAAATCATACTGAATATGGTCATGCATTTTCAGTTTAATATTTTCAGGGTATGACTCATTAAACTCATCAATCTATATTCACTGCAGTGTTTAGCATCGAATTTTTTGTGGCGTCTGTGTGATTCAATATTTTAGTTACGTTTTTAACTTCAGTTTTGCCTATCGAAAAACCGGACAGCAATTGCGAAGGGAGAAAGTGAAAGGGTTTTTTATATATTCTTCCATGATAGTTTTTGCTCATCAGCTTTCAAAACAATTTCATTGTATGAGTTTTCAAGGACAGAATGTCTTGTATTCTTAAGAATCCCTGCAGATTATTTAAAATTTTTGTGAAGATTGAAGTCATCATGTAAATCTTGTTGTCTTTTGATTTCATGACATCCTAACCTGCGGTACTGCCGTCGGAAAAGTTCGTTAGGATTATACATATCTCTTTTCATAAGCAATTATTTGCGGATTTCGTATTCACTTGGACTCTACATGTGTTTTGAGAAGGGATTATAGTACATATATATATAGTTGAATAAGATGCATGATAACTATTACAGCAGGGCGTAACCATATTATAAAATGGCTTTTGTGAACTATAACGCTAGATGTGCAAAATCACGAATTCAACTTCGCTTTCGTATAAAGTTACCAACGAAGCTCAAGAGAAAGTTTAAGTTATTTACTTACAAGGACTTATAAAATGCGAAAATAACTTTTTGGCTCCGGATTACAAACATATTTATATGCTAATGAAAATTTGCTGGATATAAAATAGCAGTTTTACTATTGTAATATAAAGCAAATCTATGTATGCAATGTTCGCACGAGTTTTGAGTAATCACTTACAATCCTGCTGATCTCTTTTGCATAAATATTTACGCATGCACACGAATTATCTCATAAGAGGAAAAGTGGAAAATTCACAAAATTACTAAGCGTTTTAAGCATAAATTACCATTATAAAGACTGTGGAGATTCTGCTATCTACTAATTTTCTATTGTTACAAACACACGTACAATCGTGAAGTGTATAAAAGTCAGCAAATACATACATACCACACTCGTATGAATGCACATTTTACTAGACACAGGTTTGTGTGCAGGGAAATGCATGAGTGCTTGAGTAAACGTGAATTTAATACAGAAACGTGAACCATTTCGAAATTGTCGTATTACACTTTCATCCTTATATAAATATTTTACATTAATCTATATATGAATGTATGTACTGTATATAGACACCCGCATGTATGCGCATGTGTATGTACGGCGTGTGAAAACGGACAATCAATGGATTAAATACGTCAATGAAGTAAGTCACGAACGGGTAAAATCTAGTGAAACGGATTGTATAATAATATTTTTGACAGAGTTGAGGGAGCTCGAGCAGAGCACATACAGGGTGCATGTACAAACCTGTCTTACCAGTTAAACTAAATTAGTTTAACTCAAATAAAAATAATTGCAAGGAAGAACAGCTAAATTCGGTCCAAACATCGCGAATGACTTCTATAATATTTATGGCGGCTCGAAATGCATTATAATGACAATCATAAACGATTTTTTGTGGGTGAAGATTGAAGACATGAACTTAGAAGATCTGCAGGTTTCTGCAGGATGCCGTGTCGTGCCGCACATTTCATGCCACGATCGATCTACTGCGCACCAAATTCTATTCCGTCTCGGTGATGTCAAATGACCAGCTTGGAGCTACGATTTGACGCCGTTAGACTTTTTCTTGTGGAATTACGAGTAAGTAAACAATCCATTAACGACTCAGACTATTAAGGCGAATATGGACCAAATCGTTTGTGACATAGAGTCAGAAATCATCGTCAAGGTCTCTAAAAATTGGTCTAACAAAATGTGCAAGAACGCGTACGGCTTATTTGGTCTCGATGTTGCATTGGACGGGTGAACAACGTGGAATTGTAATCAAAGAGTATTTCAAGGCCAATGAATCGTCGCAGACTTTGTTCACGCTACAGTATTCGTGATGCCCCAAGTGAAGATTTGATACGTTCATACTCGTAAGTGCGCAGGTTCCGGACATCGAGAATATGTGAATAAATTGAACTTGTCGCTACAAGCTTGCATGATAATCCGCGTTAGTCCATGTGCAAGGCAGCCGCTGCCATGGGACTTTCAAAACCAATTATCCACGAAACATAATATTTAACCCTCCATTGGGCACACAAGTCTAGCCAGACCTTAGACTTTGGACGTGAATTTAACATATCCTATTACAGCTAACGACTTGAGCTTTCAGGTAGCTTCCTAAAAATTAATTTCCTGTCAATTTATGGAGATGAATCCGCGAACAGGACGAAAAAAGGTTAGACCTTCGGTTGGGCACCTCGGGTCTCGACCCCTATATATTTACATGCATTTGTATGCGAATATGTGGCAAATTCGCCACATTTATAATTCACTTTTATCGCAGGTATTTCATTTAAGTATCGCAGGTAGACGAGTATATTTTTAATTTCCTACCCTTTTTCACTAATTTTGCCATGCATTGAGCTGCCTACCTAAGTAAAAATAATCGCTGAAAATATTTTAGTTGCTGAAAAAAAAATGTTTGTGTTGTTATTTATTTTGGCTCATTTTGAAGAAAGTTGAAGAAAAAAAGTTGATTACAGTGAAATTTATGGAAAAAAATGAAATGATATTTATTTATGGCTTCGGTGGAAGGCAAGCAAAACATATATAAAAGATTTTTGAGTGCTGTTGACATATTGAATTCTTGCATACAATACAACAGAACCGAGTTTTTCGACGAAGCTTTTCGCCTCCTTGTAGACAAAGACGAGAATCTATCTTCGCTGTGAGTGTATGGGCTCCGGTTGATTGATTAGAACATTTCGAGGGATAATAACTGGTTTGTTGAAAAATGATTCTATAGCTAAACGAATAGTGAATCGAGAAATATATATATATGTTTTCCAATAGTTCCTAGGTGAAACATAGGAAGAAATAAGGGCTAGATTATTCATACTGTTTTCAATGTTTTCAATGACCAATGTGGTTGATGAAGTCGTTAAAAAGTTTCGTTTCACATCACTTTTCCTGAGCCCATTAACTGCCTTGCAAATACAAAACGTTGCCAAGGCCATGCCATTCAAACATGTAAAAGAAAGCAAAGGTCCATCCAGTTGTTGGCCGTTTTGACGTGAAATTTGTGACCATGAAATCGTGTTTGATTCATGAAATCGACGCCAGCTTTGTTTACATTATAATAATTAATCTTTTTAAATAAAGCCATCTTTGTACTACATGATTGAGTTTCTTGGCTGTGGGGCGCCATCTTTTATTAGCTGTTGTTGTAATCCTAAAGCATTGTATTAAAATTATTTAATATTTACTTTTATTTAAATAAAAAGTTGCTTTATTTTACTTACGTTGCACAAATATAATTAAAAAAAACACTCAAAATTTAATTTAACAATTTGGCTAGTATGCATACCTTAATCGGTTTTGCTATTCTTTATTTCGCTATTCGCTCATTTTGATATTTAGTGTGACAGAGGTGCAACTCGCTATCAGTTGGAATAAGTAGAAGAAGGCAGCTGTTTAGTGCTGTTTAAGGGGACCCGGTGGTCTAGAGCACGAAAATTTCATCTATTTTCACGATTTTTTTTCCATTAAAAATTAAAAAATGATATTTCAACTTTATGTATTTACCACAAAATCTATTGAGCATACAAAAATTTGTTTTTTTTTTTTGTTTTTTAAAAAACAATATTTATTATTATAAAAATGCCGCTGAAGATGACCCTCTCGAAAAATCGGACCCGGACGGCGTAGGTGATTTCGAGAGTTCTACTCATCTGAAACACAAAATTCAAGAAGATTCTAAATCAGAAAAAGTGAAGCTATGGTCGGAACTAGAACAAATCGAAAAAATTAAAAATTGACAAAATGGGGCGCTTTTCAAAAAAAGGTGGTTGAATTGGGTCTTTTTTCAATCAATTTTTAGTGTAAAAAATAGGAAATTATTTGAATAAAATTTTGATTCTAGTTTCGACGATAGCCAGCCATTACATGTCCCCGTCGTATCGAAAAAAGTCGTTTCGAGATAAATGAGTTTAAAGCTTGAGGTACAGGAGCGCGTGAACCGTTCTCTACCTGATTAATGGGCTGTAAAAGCTATAATATTGATAATTTCCGCATGAAAATTTTACACTATAGTTTTGAAATGGCCAAAAAACAATAAATTGATTTTTTGGAATTTCTAGACCCATTAATAGCATAATCGTTAGTGCAACCGGCAAATATTATTGATAAAAATAACACTTGGCGGATCTTTTATAGTTAGTGAATCGCGCTACTAGGTTCGATATAAATCAAATAATCTGATCAACGCTCCGATTAGTCCATATTCTGAATGAAAACTACTTAAATCAAAAAAACTTTAAGAATAAAAGGGTCCGATAAATAGCGTTACTTAAGGTATTAAAAAAAATAACTTTGAACGAAAACTATAGCGGGTTTAAGACTGATATTTTTGATTAAACCTATGTTTGAGGGGTTATCGCAAAATCAGACACACCCTACAAATATAAGAAAATTTACGATCCTCCCATTGAAAGTTTTGATGCATTCCTATTAGCAACTAATTGCATTTCAATAAACTTTAATAAAAACTAACAATTTCATTCTCGATCGATTACTTATTAAATAAATAGTAGAATTTACAAATGTGAACCAAGTTTTTTTCTAAGTCACCCATTATGCTATATACATATATGTAGAGTACTTCACATGTATATATGCATATATATATATGTATATGTAACCCTCTTCTTTATGCAGAGACATCCTTGCAAATTTCGTGGAAACTTTTTGGTGATTTTCGTTGAGCTAAAACGGCAGCTGAATTTTAATTTGCACTCAAAATCAAAATTCAGTAAGTGAGTTAAAGTAGACACTTTTACATACTCGCATACATGCAACTGCTAGTGGCCTTCGAAAGTCAACCGCTATTCCTTTTTGCTTTTAGTGGATTCTCGTTTAATCCTTTTTAGTTCGTCTGGAAGATTATAATACTTTCATGCATTTTTATTGTGTATTAAGTTCTTTTATAAAAGATTTCTCAAGTATACTTTAGGTATTTAAAAGTTTTTATCAACTACATCGTGTTTTAAAGCATTTAGTGTAGAGTAAGAACCCGCATTTAGTTCAAAGGAGCCGCATATTGCGCTTTTACGGTGTGACAATGAAGCTCCGCGAAGAGGGAATCTTCCTTTCGTTTGCATCCAAGTTTAAAGTCAATACCACAGTTTTTTGATATTTTATGGATGCTTTACGAAAATAACTTTTTAAGTGGCCTCACGAAAACGAATGACTCGAATTGCAAATTGATCTGTTAGAAACTGTTCCGTAGTTAAAATGGCATGAGGGATTAAGGGTTAATAGTTTGAATATGCCACCGATTCCCGTAAATAAAGTCAGCAATGGGTGGAAATGGAGGAGAAGCGGTCAACGAAAGAGGGGATGCCTAAGACCCAGCTGAAAGCTATGTTGATATTCTATTTTGATATCCACGTCACCACCAATTTTATGTAGGCTTTCAACGGCGGTTGTAGACCCACATTTTCCGTCTGCGGCCAGAACTCCCCGATAATAGCTAGATTTTGCACCACGACAACGCACTAGCCTATAATACATTTATTGTGCCAGAGTTTTTGGCAGACAAATGCTTTCCAACTTTTTGTTATTTCCCAAAAACAGAGACGAAACTCGAGGAAACCCGTTATGATGGCGCAGGTATTCCTTTAAATCGGACGCTGTAACTGCAGTTCTTAGCTTCGGAGGTTTATCAAGAATGTCTTTAATCATAAAAGAGATGAAGGAGTTGTTATGTAAAGAGAGATTATAAGCAGAGATATAAATGAAAAACGGAAATCAACTAATCCGAATCATATTCTTACTTAATCAATATTTGATCTGATGTATATATATAGGATCCTGTTAAGTTGATATAAAAGCTAGAAACTACGAAAAATTTTCAAGCCGTATAGTAGTGCAGTTATATTAAAAAACGAACTGATATTTTCGTCGAAAAGATCTAGTAGTATGTGATCTAGGACATTCGGTAGATTCCCTATGATTGATGGGCATTAACTAAAGACGACCGATGTTCGCTAAACTTTAGTGAGCGTTTGAAAGAAGAAAGAAAGAAAGAAAGTTTTGCTCAATATCTGTTATTATGTCAATGGAGCCATATATCCATACAAAATATAAAGAAACAACTTTTAATAATTTGTAGATAGTCAAGGGATGATTTTCTTCCTTCATTGAGGAGTCTGACAGTGGAAAAGTCGATTTTGGAAAGTTGTGAAATGAAGAAAATGTGAATTTTATCTGAACTCTTAAACCTGTGTGGAATTATGGTATACAGCTATGGGGCTGTGCCAAACAAACTCATATCGAAAAAATACAACGATTTCAAAACAAGTTTCTTAAAAACGTAGTAAACGCACCATGGTATGTGAGGAACACTTATTTACATCGTGACCTAAAGATGTCATTAGTATCAGAAGTTGTCAAACATTACGCTGTAGCTCATGCCGAAAAACATACTAACCCGGAGGCTCGGCGACTTGCCAATTTAGATGACCAATGCCGGAGACTTAAACGAAAAAAACCAAATGATCTTGTTCCAGAAATTTTGATGACTGACAAATATACATATGTAAATTCTGTCAGCTGTCTTCCAGTTATATACATATTTCCTGTAAATACTGTTGAATTTAATAAAATAATATTACTTGATAGTTGTGAACTAGGTGTAATTGAATGAAATGTATTTAAATATTAACCCTAGAAGGGTACTGTGAGTAAAATTTACTCATATAAGGAATAGATTTGTTCGTAAATCTGCAGGTTGGCCACACTGAAAGTCAAGCCACTAGCAGTGCTTGGCCCACTCTGTCATTAGTTGGCTGCCGCAAGCATTTAATGGTGTTGTTTGATTTATCGCGCTCGTGGACAATTTAAAAAAAGTTAGTGAGTAAAATTTACTCATCGGTACCCTTTACGTACTAAATTGTGTGAGTCAAATTTATTTATCAGTAACTTACTACGTGTCTAAAAAATATATTTTATGCTGAATTATGACAATTATGTTTATGTTTTGTATTATGTAACCGTAAAGAAAACTACAGAGCATACAAATGGAAATACAACAAAATATTTTGGATGCAATACTTGAACTAGAATCTGAGGAAGAAGACAATTTGGAGTTGGAGCTTTGTAACTTTGATGAGGATTCTTGGGACAGTGTTGCAGATCCGGAATATCAACGAGAACCGGAAGAATTAAATGATGTCGAAGAAAATTTGATACACGGAATCATAAATGCAGAAGAAGCTGAAAAGTAGGAAAGGGAGGAAACACCTGGAAGCAGCAAACGTAAAAAACAGAAACTTATTGAGGGGAGAAGAAAGAAAAAGATCAGCTGCCCAAGAAATTCGTGAAACAGAAGAGGTAATTACAATTATTACACCTAGTACCAACAATCTGATCGGAAAAGATGGAAATTTTATTTAGAGTAAGGAACCTGTTGCTGCGCTAGGTCAAAAAACTCCCTCAAAAAATATTGGGTAGTATTCATGAGACCACTGGAAAACCAGAAATAGTGCATGTGTACAACTCAACAAAAGGAGGAGTTGACAGTTTTGACCAGATGTGCCAAAACATTAACCATGGCAGGAAAATAAGAAGGTGTCCTCTAGCATTTTTCTAAAATATGATGAACATAGCTGCAATAAACGCATACATCATTTACGCGCACGACATGTGTAGCCGTGGGCAAAAGCCAGAGTCCCGACTTAATTTTATGTTATCTCTACACAAGGAGTTAACGGAAGGATTTCAAAGTAAAAGATTAGCAACTAATACAAAAATGATCCTGGCGTTGAAAAAATCCATTCAGAATATTTTAGACGCAAGCCAAGAGGCCCATAGTGTTGGAGAATACCAAAAGGGGCAAGGAAGTACTGTAATTTTTGTACTTATACCAAACGTAGATACACCACCACTTATTGCTATTGTGGATTAGCTATTTGCGGTGAACATGCACAAAAAAAGTGCCCTGAATGTGCTTGAAAAACAATTTTTATGTATTCATAATCGTCAAAAATCAATAATAAAGTATTAATTTTGCTTATTTTACATATTATAATAACAAATTACACTTATATTATATGCTGGCTTTAATTTTTTTTCATTTAAAACTACTATTTTATAAAATAAATCAGATAATAACGTAAAAATTCTGAAGTGAGTAAAATTTACTCATCGGTACCTATAAGCGCCTACAATTTAACCGTACCCTTCTAGGGTTAATAACGTTTCAATAAAAATAAATAAAAAAATAAAATCTGAACTCTTAACTGAGTTCTGTGTTTGGAAGGAGTTTCAAAGAAACTAAAGCTTGTTTTCCCTGATCTAGAGGCTATTGATTATCTTAGAATAAAGCCTGATGAATATTTTGCTAGGAATGAATTCGCAAAGACAAATGAACATCGAATTCTGGCTCACCAACCCCAAAAAGTTATATATTAATTCTCTGAAATTTGTCCTATTCATATTCTATGTTTGTTCTTGAACTGGCCTTCAATTCGACCTCGTAAGGAGGTACGAGCAATGAATTCGGATTCTGCAGGTTCAAAAATGTATATATCATGATTTTTTAAATTTGACCAGAAACTATTCCGGGTTTGTCCTTGAGAAAAATTAATTTTTAAGGTTTTTGGTAGTTAGGGAACAATTTAACCTCTTAAAGGCGGTCGGAAATTTTCATACTAGCCGTCATGTATTACTGCTGTTTAGAACTACAATCAAATAAGGCCAAGCCGAATTTGAATATATATATTTTTTTGTTTTTACAGTTTCTCTGAATTTTTCGTAAAAATACCCCTTTTCAAGTGTGTGTTTTTTAATATACTATAATAAAAAAAAGTAACTTCGGGTCTAGACAATCTCTTTTGCAATCATTTACGATCATTAAAAAAATATTTAAATTAGTCAAACATTGGATCCTTCTTTATGATTTCTGAACAGAATTTGTCGAAAAATCCCCATTGTGGGCCGGTGCGTTTATATCTATTCGGAATATGATCCAATTTGCTTGGACTCGATTTGATTTGCAGTGTGGACGATAAATAAATATATTGTGCCAAAATTGTATCGAGAAATTGGCGTTTGGTCTTAATTTTCAATACACTTTCATTCAGCATTGCTATGAGTAAAGCGCCAAGTTAGTCTTTTCAAGTGTGCGGTTTGAGTTCAGCAAACGATTGCTTCTCTGGTGGACAATTATACGTTGTATGCTCCAGCATCGGTAGACAATCTTATTTTTATGTTTACGTAGGGAAGTAGTCAAATAAAGTCAATCTACTAGATTTTCAATAAAAAAATATTTTCTATGAAAAACATTTCAAGACTGCCGAAACGGAAGATACAGTTGAGTTTATTACCTACCCTCGTTTTCGTTGGTTTCGGTGCTTTATCGAAAGTTGCAGTTAGCTTTTTATTTTTATTCAGTTTTGCGTAAAATTGTATGTACTTATCATAAAATAACAAAATAAAAAATATTTAAATTTGAGTACTAAATATTCGCTCTCACGACAGTTCATTACGTTACCTAGGTGCCGCAGATTTATTCTCCGCCAAGGACAAGCAATTCCAACAACTATCGGGACTATTTTATGCTGTTATAAAAACGACAACAAGGTTGTACCGGAACACTTTTATTAACTTCACATTAATTTCATATTGAATTTCATACGAAGCGTGGCCAGGTTAGCCATTATATGTAGTATATACAAGTATATTTCGCGCTTGCATCCTTCTTGAGTGTTTAGCCGAGCTCCCCCTCCAATTTGTGGTGTGCGACTTGATTTTTTCCCACAAATGGAGGGACCTACAGTTTCAGGCAAATGGTTTTTTCTCAGGTTTTTTGTGGCAGAGGTTTGTCATTGTTTACCGAGGGGCGGCCACTATTAGAAAAAAATGTTTCTATTAAAAACCCTTTACTATTCGAGCCCGAGCATTTATGCACAAACCCACTGGGCTACGGCCGCCTCCGGATTCGCCATTATTCTCTCTTTTTTTGGTTTAAGTATTATGCATATTTCTAAAAAAATTAAATACATAGGTTAGGTAAGGTTATGGTGGGTGTCGGTCTGCATGACCAACTCACTTAGACCTTACAGGTCCGTTGTGATACCACTGTGCTGCACTTGAACCCCATTTACCTTCCTTCGTGGAACCATTTTTTTTTGCTCTTATGAAACGTACAGTTCATCCCAACGCCACGCCAGACAGCTCAGTATTCTCTTACTGTATTACCTAGGCAACCTTGCAAGGTTGAGTCTTGAGAAGAGCCTGCCAAATATCCAAATTCCGGTTAAGCAAACCACGAGATATTGTCTCTTGAGATACTAACCAATTCCTTTGTCCTTTTCTTGTTTATTTGCGGCCATAGTAGCCTAGCTGTTAGACACTTATTTTCATTTCTCCATGACCTACTGGCTTCTTGGATAATGTTGTTCTTTATTATTAGTTTACTCGTGGCCAATGGTATTCCAATGGTATTTTTATCACTGAGCAGTTAAAGAGCAGTACCTTTTCTGGCTAGCATAGATAAAACGAAAACAAAAACTTTAGCACAGTGTACTTCTAGTTCCCGTTCCTATATAAAAAATGTTTCGTTTTCATAGTGTTACAGATTCTTTGTATCTACATCGTTACTATGAAAATGGTGGATCTGTGAAAATTTGCAGTTCCCCAGAGAGAGAATACTTTCTATAGTTATTAACATTCCACAAAGTCAAGAATAAAAAAATTAATGAAAGGATTTAATGTGGTACAAAACACTAAACTATGCATGCATGTTCGCCCTGGCCCGTCAATTGATTGAATATCGCAGGCCTAAATAAAAATAATGAAAAATATCAAATTTTGCCAACTAAATATCACTCGAAGATATGTAAAAATAATTTTTTGTGTGACTACTGACGTAAAGTTTTATGTAAGAAAAATTGCATGATATTAAGCTTTTTGAACTATTATTTGCTGGACCATCTCCCAGAAGCAATTGGAAATTCAAAACAATCAGTGCAAAATTGTCAAGAGGGAGCCAGAATTGAGCTTTTAATAGCAAAGAAACTATCACCAAAAGAGTCAACAACTATGAATGTGTGCAATGCGGGCATTTGGAAAGTATTTATTATTCATAAGCTGCAAACAAACTAAAATATTCTTATATTAATACTTAAAAGGATGACAAATTCCTATTCAAAGTATGTGTGAAATCTGAAATTAGAAGAGAAACTCGAAATTGGAATTTCAATTGATTCATGAAAATCTCGTCTAAATACCAAGCGCATATATACAAAATTCACACTAATACAAGCTCTTTAAACGAATGAATATATGTAATATATATTAAGGTGAATATTCCGTTAAAGTGCAATGGAAACTGGCAACTTGAAACAAGAAATTTGAAACCAGAAATTGACGAGCAAAGATCACACAAATCAAATTACTGCTGTGTAAGTGAAAATTTGTAAATTGCTATTGTAACACAGGGTTTCTCATTAGTACGTACATCAATTGTTGTTAAATAATTTCTTGCAATTGAATACTAACCACATGACAAATGATACCAAGAAAGTTCGTCACTTATTGCTCGGGCACTTTAGGAATTCAATGCTTTATCTAATTCGAACCAACTTGATTTTACATATCTATATAAAATTAAAAAAAAAGTTCAAATTTGTCATTTATATTAACGGGTAATCTTTGACTCGCCCTATTTGACTTGTTTATTATATTTTTGTGTAGTCTGTAAGGTACTTCGTACTGTAGTTTAATATGTGAATTATCTTTTTGAGACCCCGGCTATATCATTACATTTAAATTTTTTCCAATAGTAGTAGTAATACAATTGCGTGAAGTCATTTACATAAGCTTCGATTAGTGCGCTTTACCACTTTGCCTTTTCAACGTGGCTCTTCGCCGACTTAAACTTCGATGCTGATTGGAAGAAGCGTTACTGTACTTAAGCACAACCTTATTTAATAGCTCCTTCCAAATAATATCAAGTGAATTCATTGAGTTTGTATGCTAAGCAAAAAAAATTTGCAAGAGTATGCATACAAAATTTACCTTAACTATTAAAATACCCTATATTTGTTGAATTCCTGAATGCATTTATATTTGCAAGAACTTTGAATAGAAATATAAGGCAATTGGCCAGGATTTAATCTTCGCACAGATATGCATACATACACACTCAAATATTTACTTAGTAGGTTGAAAAGCTTTTAAGCAAATTTGAAGACCTTAGCAAACATTTATTTTAAGACAAATTTATTCATTTCATAACATTTACCATAAAATTAAAAGAATTCAATAAAAGGTATTATTATTTATTAGACATATAAAAAATGCTCATATCTAAACATACACAAAGAGTGGCAGAACTTACGAAGCATCGAATGCAAGCCAACTAACATAAATGCAAAAAAAAACAAACAATTAATTTGCATATTCTTATGCAATTGATGATTTGACTATCAAAGGGATTTGTTGCCGTTAGAAAATGCAATAGTAGATAGTTTCAATTGTCTGACGGCACTACTAAAAAATTACAACAGTGTTCAGGCCTGTTGTTGAAGCAACCAAAACTTTCTACGCCAGCGTGAAACCATTAAAATCTAGACTCTCGCGCAGCTATATAAGTAAATACATACATACATACATATAGTACGTCATTGGCGCTTACACCCTTCTTGGGTGTTAGGCCGATCACCACCTCCTGTTGTGCGTCTTGATGTTGTTCCACAAATAGAGCGACCTACAGTTTTAAGCGGATTCCGGATGGCAGATATTTTTTATGAGGAGCTTTTTCATGGCAGAAATACACTCGAAGGCTTGCCATTGCCTGCCGAGCGGCGACCGCTATTAGAAAAAACTTTTTCTTCTTTTTGGTGTTTCACGAGTATTCGAAACTACGTTCCCCTGATGGAAGTTACGCACCAACCCTTTCGGTTACGACCGCCTAAGTAAATATAAGATTTATAAAACAATAATAAGACCAGTTTTAATGCATGACTGTGAGTCATGGATAATGTCAATCAAAGATGAAGAAAATCTCCGAACTTTCCAGAGAAGAGTCGTACGTAAAGTCTATGGACCAATCCGGGTTGAAGATATTTATTATAGAATCAGACACAACGAAGAACTGCTATGAATTTGCAAAGGGGAAGATGTCGTTAAGTTCGTTAATGTGCAAAGATTTCAAAAACTGAAAACTCATAGCTGAAGGTCTGCTGTCTTGAATCATGTAACTTGGAGAAGGCTAGTTGAGGAAGCTAAAGTTCACTCCGAACTATAACGCTGCCTCTTGATGATGCTGAGAAAAGTAATGCAAATAAATGTTGACGAAACTCAATTGCGGTACATCATGAAACGTATATACTGACAGATGATAAATCAGCAATATATGTATATGAAACCGAAGCTAAATAAAAATCGATTGTGTGGGTTCATCAAGGTGAGCGAAATCCATCAAAAGTTATTTGTGCATGAATCACATTTTTTCGTAATAATTGAAGACGTCGCCATCCTTCCTTTTCAGCAGCATAGAAGAGGAGATACAATGACCAAAAAACAATTTATTCTCCACTATGACTTTGCAAGATCTCACACATCGGCTAAATTAAATGTATTTTTGAGTGTTCAGAACATCAAATTGATGAGGCATCCACTGTAGATACTGTGTTGATTTTTTTCTTAATTTTATACTCTTCTTATAATATATTCCCGGGTCAAAAATATAATGTAACTTCAACGTTTTTCGATGGCTGAAGAAGCAGCTTAAGCAT
This sequence comes from Anastrepha fraterculus, assembly GCA_037575425.1. Lineage (NCBI taxonomy): Eukaryota > Metazoa > Arthropoda > Insecta > Diptera > Tephritidae > Anastrepha > Anastrepha fraterculus. The sequence goes on along the minus strand of JAYXIM010034098.1, from coordinate 14,593 downwards.
TCAAACCATGTGTTTTCTATCTAAGTGAAAAAAGTAATACGAAAATTGTTTCAAACGATTGAAAAAGCGCACTGAAATCAGCGGAAAATACTTAGAAAAGCCATAAAGCTATTTTCGTTTACAAATATTTATTCTTACCTATTGAAAGCTTTTACGAGTAGCATCACTATGTACTATCGAATTTATAAGCTCTGTTCGGATTGAAGAGATCAACGTTGACCAAAATATTCGTTATACATTTTACAATAGTTTGTAGATATCTACAGTGATCGCTGTCTCGTACAGTATCGATGAAGCAATTTAAGGTTTATGATCGTTGTCAAAGTGCCATTTCACTTAATTTTCTTTCACTTAAATTTCTCTTCTTAAAAAACTTTTTTGTTGTTTTTTGTTTGTTCCATTCAGTTGTGCGTTAAAGGGTGTTAACAATGGATGTCAACAAGGAGAAAATTGGGTACATTTAACAGTTTTTCTTTGATAAAGGCGAAAATGCAAGCCAGACCGCTGAAATTGTGAACGGTGTTTATTGTCCCGATACCGTTCAGGTATTTTTGATATTAAAGAAAATGTGATAAAATCACAGAAATAATCAAAGTTAACCGGTATGTTAGTAGCCGCAGCATCGTTCAGGAAGAGGAGAGCGACCATTAAACAATTTTAAACCATTAGCGCAAAAATTTTACCCAAAAATTAGGTATTCTTATCCCCCAAACTTATATTAATTTGCCAGTCAGCAAATGAAGTAACTACCGAATTAATTTCTTTGCCATTCCTTATCCCGCTTCTCTACAACTCTTCTAAAATTTCCGTTTGTTGATTAGCGAAGATTAGCAACAACTATCAACCCTACGAGCGTTCTAATCCAGCTTCTGAATTAAATTTGTAGCACAAAGTGTTGTTATTAAAACAATGGCGTTTGGCGTTCATTTCCTTTCCATATACTTACTCATAATACTTCCTTACTTTAGAAGGAATGATGCATTTTTTGTATATAAAATAACTGCAAAAAGACAAGGAAAACACAAATAGTTCTTAGGAAATAAGTTGCTGTGTTTTTATAGGTGTATTTGAGTTATTCTTTGTGTTTGGATATTTGCGTAAAATTTGCAGAAATAAAACAGGAATGCAGAAAGTTTGAATTATATTGCAAAAGTTAATTGTGTTAAATGAAAATGCCACAGGTGTTGCCCTAAAAGTTTTCCTTTGAATTGGAAGTTTTTGGTGTTTGTGTTATAGAATTACTAAAGAAATTGTTTTGCTCACAATTCATCATAAATGGAAATAGGCTAGACCAAGTCGTATAAAAGTCTTAAAAAATATAATTGAAGTAATGGTGCGTAGGTTACAGATTAGAAAAAATAAAAAAAATAAATATAATTATCTTTTGGCTACACTTTTTGTCCAAGTAGATGTAAGCTACTTAGTACTTGTAGCCTTGAAGTGCAGTGGAGGCGTATAGTACTGTCTGCTGAGACTGAGACACTTATTCTTTTTCTTTCCCATCACACTAAAGGTGATGGCCTAAAGCAGGTTGGCTTTGATTGCTGTACTTGCTTAGCAAGACTGGCCAAATGGGCGCTTTGAACGCTGTCATTACAATCAGATGATTTGTAAACGGAGAAAGGAAACCCAGATAGTGGCCATATTCATTTTACATACTAGAAGCTGTGAAAACATATTCCGAATTTGTCTTTTAATTGTAAAAATGTACAAGATAAACCGCCAATCACGCCAAGAATGAAAGTGGGTAAGGGTTTCAGCGGAAAAAAAACACTATTTTTGGGAATATTTTTCTTAAATATGGATTGAGCAAATTTATTAAAACCTTTTGTACATTACTAGGCATACTTTTAACTATATTTTGTATTTTTTTCATGCGGAAATACTTAAAAATAAGCCGATGACACACCATGTGCGAGAACGTCTTGAAAAAAAAAAAAATTTGCACTGATCACTGTATCTCGGTCGGAAATTATCTGAAACCACAACCAAAAGTGTTCTAAAAAGTTCTAAAGTGAAAACTTCTATTTTTAACAAAAATTTCCGCCATTTTGTGGGCGGGAAACCCTCCACATGTAAAAAAAAGTACAAACTAAACGTTGGGGGGAGACAGAAAATGTGTGCCAAGTTTAGAATGAATCGGTCAAGTAGTTTTTAAAAGGCAGTGATCACCGACTTTCAAAAAGTAGTTTTAAGAAAAACGCGTTTAAAAGTTTGAGAGCTAAAAAAGTAAAGAACAAATTTTTGTTTTTACTTACACAGAATCATCGATTCCAGCTCCATAAAGTAGACTTCCTGCGGCAGCTTCGATGTCTTCAGCCTCTTTTTTCTCCAGCCTTCGTTTGATTCTGGCTTCTTTGCTCTTCTGAACAGCTTGGATCAGACTGCGAACTCTCACTTGTATTCTGTTTTTCTTCTTCTGCGGCGGAAAGAAGAAATTTTTCAGCAGTCCTTTTGACGTTACAGCAAATTGATTTTATCAGATCCAAATAAGATGGTTTGGATAAAAAACTACTTGCAATGTCCATGAGACCGCAAAATTTATTGCAGCCTGCTAAACCCAAGCCTAATGTACGCATTACGAAAACAAATCTAGTGTTGATTTCATAACGATAACCGATTTGTTCACTCGACGGTATAAAACATGGATCACAATCGCCACATTTCATTTGGATTTGAAATCTTAGTCCTTCTTCTTTGCAACTTTTGAACTCAACAGAACCATCACACTGAGCACATTTCATTACATTAGAGATAGTTGAGAACACAAGCAAAAAATCGATGACTCTATAATGTTTATCAGCATCTTCCGGCACACTCGCACTTGTATTCAATTTAATTTTCTTCGATGATGCACTTTTTGTATAGGGTGGGCCATATAGCGTTTGCTTTTTGCACCACCTAGATATTCTTTTGAGAATGGTAACACAAATGATATGTCAAATGTGTCCATAATTTACATAAAGGTTTGACGTTTACGAAATGGGACGCTATTCGCTTGAGCAAAATTGGGAAATATTGAAAATCTACTTCCAAAGTGGTGAGTCTTCCATTCAAACTGTGAGAAATTTGAAAAAAAATAAAAAAAAAGATTTGGCAACAAGACCGTTTGTGGATAAATTTGTTAATCGTGTTCGTCAAAGTGGATCGTGAATGGATAAAACAACACGTGAGCATGCTCCTACAGTGCGTACACCCGAAAACATTGCTGCTGTAGCCGAAAATGTGCGTGAACATCCAACAACCTCATCGGCCCATTTTTTTTTCGAAAATGAGCGAGGAGCTGAGGTTACAGTAAAGGGCGAGCGTTACCGTTACATGCTCAACGAGTTTTTTTTTAAATTCAAGAGGATGACATAGACGACATTTGGTTACAACAGGACGGTGCAACTTGTCACACTGTCACAGTTACACTCGAACTTTTGGCTACCGTTTTTGAAAACCGAATAATCAGCCGAAATACCGACATCAATTGGCCGCCTCGGAGCTGTGATTTAAGCCCGTTGGACTATTTTTTGTTGCGAGCCGTTAAAGACAAATGCTATACGAACCATCCAGAGACGATTGATGCTTTAAAACACGAAATCGAAGTTGCCATTCATGAAATTGGAGCCCAAACAATCGAAAATGTGCTTAAAAATTGGGTTGATCGAATGGCTCACTGTAAAGCCAGTCGTGGCAGTGATTTGAACGATATTATTTTTTATTCATAAATGACAATGTTCAATCTTCAAAATAACAAAAAAATTTTGTAAAAGTATTGATTCGTTTTTTTTTTTATAGCCAATTCAAAAAGCAAATTTTACATGGCCCACCCTATAGTAACCTCTTCTTTATTTTGTTTATTTGGATTAGGCCTTTTTTTGATCTGTTCAAATAAATTCTTTCGCTTTTTCAAACAACTTAAGAAGATTTACTACATCTCGGCATTTTTTCACAGTAAAATTTCTCACCAAAATTGTAAAATCACAAGCGCACGATCGAACGTTGAGCGACAAGCTGAAGCTCGTCTTTCGTTTTAAAATATTATACAGTGTATATTATTGTACGTATACATATAAAATATTTCTTTATGGCTGTACCTACCTTTACTAGGGAAAGTCTTCTCGGAACGGATGATGGATCTGAACAATAGAAACGAATAAACTGTATGCCTACTTGTCAGCCGCGCTGCCTTCCCGAACGCTCGCACGCGTGACTAATTGGACAATAACTCCAAAAGTTTTGCTCAGATTGGCTTAAAATTTTGGGAATATATTCTTGAAATGTTAAACAATAAGATAAGGCAAAAAAATCGATTTTTTTGAAAGTTCAAACCCCTAATACATTTTAAAAGGGTTGAATAAAATCATGTAGCTCTCGATTCGAAAATCGTGTGGTTAACCTTGTCAAATGAAAATTCCGAGCACGCTGTGTCAACTTGAACTTTAGTTGGAAAAGGAAATACCCAATATTCAGAAAACACTGGCAGATTTGAAATAATTCATCTACTTTTCATGAAAACATTTTGGTCTACAGAGATTAAGCGATTAACTGCAAAATATATTTAAACTTGCACAACACGTTCAGATAAAATTGGAAAACGTAGTTGATTAGGAGATTGGTCTATAATTAAAAAAAATATTGTTCTTATTGCCACTTTGGAATACTGGACTAATATTTCGTACTTACATAACTTTCATACATGATTTTCCTCGCATATATGAACTCTCCCCGTTCGAGCGATTTGTTGAACATTAATAAAAGTGGATAGACAATTGCAGAGCAGTTTTAAAAATAATTCAGAAAATTAAGCTGTTGACCTACATAGATAATACTTCCTGTGAGTATCTGGGGCAATTTTCCTGGTATACTTGTACTAAAAATTCATTCTTATAAGATAAGTTAAATTGATGGCTATTTTGAAATGTTCATCTCACAAGCGCCACTTTTATCAGATTGTAGGCAAAATTTCATGAAATTATGTTTTACTGAAACAAATGAATGTTAAAATTTCTTGCTTAAGAATGCATACTATAAGAAAAGAAAGAAATGATTTATTTTGCTTCAGCTGCAGTAGATAAGGGGACGCACAGAAACGCAAATCAAATTAAGAGAGCAGCTACTCTTATATAAATTTTCCTTCATTTCTCCTATTGTGTGATAGGTATACAATTTTTTCTTATTTCTTATTTCCTTCTCCGTACAATGTTAATTTTATTTGTGTGCGCACAGAGTTTACTATTTTCTTTTCAAGGCAGTAAATTTGCATTTGAATAAGTTATGAAACGTGCTGTCCTTGGCTTTATCAAATAACAAAATTTGTTTTATTCATAATTTTTTAAGTGAATATATGTGTCAAATACTTTGAACGACTAATAAATAATTCAAGTTAATGTTGATAGCAAGCAAAAAGATTTATGTACATATTCTTTATAATAAAAAATCGCCATGCCGAAAGTAATCCATTTCGATATTCAGCAGGGAGTTGAATGATGTGCCGTTAAAAATCAACCAGCCGTAGTAAAAATGATTTAAAACCCACTAATGTTGCTGCATTATGAAACATAGTGTTCAGCAGCAATAACAATAACAAACAGCAATATAACAATAAATACCTAAAATACAAAAGTAATAATAATAAACCTTAAATGTAACTTAACATGCTTTTTCTATGAAGCTAACACAGCAAAATCTGCATTACCGATCGTTTAGTCGCTTCAACTTCTTCGGCATAATTTATTCATTTGCCAAAAGTCGCCGGTAGTTGTTGACGTGATGAGCCATTGTCCTTGTGCAGCCAAAGCAACGGGGTGCCTAGGCTGCCAGGGTGTCTGGTTGGCTGGTTTGCTGGTTTACATGTTGTGAGGCTCGTTGCTCATTGCCTGTCTATTGTTGCCTCCAGGTTGACTTTTTGCGGGTTCAAAATGGCAGCTACCTGTTGACTTCATCAGCGTATTGTTGCCGCTTGACGATGACACCAACGCTAACACTAACACCATCGCATCTCTTATCGCCACTACCGCTACCACCGGCACCATGACCGATAAACATACTTAGCAGAGAAGGCCTTTGGCGCTTCCGCTTTGTCTTCTTTCTTCGTGAGCTCGAGCGCGTACATTTCATTTAAGTGCCTACGTCAGACTCTCATTATTATAAAGGCAGTCTACTGTCCGGTTAGTTATTCCCTATTGGCAGCTGTGGATTTCGGATGTCATTATCTTGCGTAAATGCTGAATATTCGCCTTAAATTTGCACATATTTTGCTATGCACCGTTGCCTCTATAATTACTTATCTTTGCCAAGCTGGTGTCACTTTGTGGCTTAATTTGTGCCGCGCGTTTCAGTTTTTTGCTTTCGTTCTTTTTATCTTCACTTTTCTCGTGCGCAAACTATATATTCTTAATTTTTGCTTCTTATCCACTTTTCTGGTGAAAATCCTGTGGGAGATTCCGTCAGTTTATGAGTAATGTTACAATTGAATTGACGAGTTAAATTTTGCTAAAATGTGTACCCAGATTTTCTTATTTAAAGGAACCGTAAACGAAGTATTGCCGAAATATATACTCCTTTTGAGATAATAAATATTTTAGTTATCACAGAGCACTTTTAAGTGCAATCTATTACCCAGTCTGCGCTAGGGATGCCAATCCCGAGATATCGGTATTTTTCAGAAGTTTTTATTTATTATTTATTTACAAAGTTTTATTCCAATAAAAAATTTTAAATTTCTAAGAAAATTGTTTTAATTTAGTTGCAATATGATGTAAATTGATTTGGATTGCAAACTGTATCAATAGTACTCTGAAATAAATCAACTCAATCCGTCAAACTAGTAAGCTTTTGTTGTTTAAACATTTTAGCAAATGAAGTTGAAAGAAGCATTTACTAGTGTATAAGGTGCAAGTAATTTTAACCATAAATGGTATTAATTTGTGTTCTTACATGTACTTCAAATAGTCAATGAATCGGCTTGCGTTGCTCTGTGGTTAGGTTAGGTTAGGTTGACTCGGCTGGCTGAAAGCCATCACATAAGCCTATTGGTCCTTAGTGTTACCAGATGAAACCAGACCTTTACGTTTCTTTGTAGTAGACATCTTGTAATACGTTCTGCTTTCCTTTCTAGACAGGGCTAATACGATTCTGGCGTATTTATCTGCATTCTGTGAAGACATGACTTTCGCAGTTTTGCAAGGGGCTAGATTATTTCAGCTCCTGTCTATCCGTGTTTTCATGTCCGCAGCGATGTCATTGTATACCGTATTTAAAGGTTACGGTATGTCGGTTTCTTGTTCGAATTGTATGTAAACAGCCCTTTTGGCAATCTCATCTATAATTTCGTTTCCTGCAATGCCCTTATGTCCGGGTACCCAATAGATGTGTGACCGTCTGTCTGCGGCTAGTCTCTCTATGGCTTCCCTGGTCCTAAGAACGTTTTTGGATGAAATTTCATATGAGTTTATTGCCTTTATTGCAGCTTGACTGTCAGCGTATACATTAGGTTGGAATTGCTTGATGCTTTCCTACCGCAAAGACTTCTGCTTGTAAAATACTGCAATGGTCAGGCCAACTGATGTCCAGCTCTGTGTAATAAATCCCCCTATTCTTCTATTGTTGTTCATCGTTATATTTCGGAGTTATATAGTCCGTTTTTTGCTCTGTGGTTAAAATTAACTCGAATATTCCGAATTCTCCGTTTTTGTCCTGCTAAAAGTTATGGGAGAGAACTGCGTAACAAATAGTCTGAAATATCCCACTTTGCTCTTCCTACATACACACACAATAATAATACTTAATATATCCTTGTCTGTCTGTTCTTCCCAAAGTAGATCGGCATTGAAAATGAGCCGAAAAAACAAAAAACAAACATCTCAAAACAAACAAAAACAGAAATAAAAAAAAAAGGAAAATGATAGAACAGGTTTTGGAAAATGGCCGGTGCCACACTCATATTTGGGAAAATACGTGTATCTCATATAACTCCCATCTTTATTTAGATCCCATGCCATTTAGATCCAGTATAAATATTTTTATTTATTTAATTATTAATTAACAAAATACAGACTATAAGATAAAGATATACAAACATAGACATTATGATACGAGTCTTATATGTAAGTAACTTCTTAAAACTGGACTTGGAGTAAGAAAAATAAAAGTCTAAAGGATAAGTACAGGCATTAAATTAAGCTAGCGGCCACCAAAAAGGAGATTTTATGTTAAGACCAGTGCTGGAATTTAGCAATTTAGTTATTTCAAGCCTATAAATTCACAGACACGAAAAGCTCACCAAATTTGGTGGTGAAAACCAAAGAAAAAGTCAGCTGGAAATGTTATTATATATGAATAATTAATCAGCCCTAGGATGAAATAAAATTCAATAATTCTGAGTATACTTAACGTAGCTAAACCCACATTAGCACAATGAATTCAGAAAATCAAAGAATTTCCTGATAATGTTTTGTTCAAGCAAAAATTACACTTCCGTACCTCGCAACATCGGCAGAATTTTCCTATCAGCATTTCTAGAATACTTTATAGACAATTTTCTTTTATGTGTTGGCATTCTTTAAACATTATATTCAAAAAAATATTACCTACCTTCATTTTAATATTTTTGAAATTAAATAAAATGCACCAAAATTCACCATATTCTTTTTGTGAGTTGCTAAAAATTCGCTGACACAATAGAGACTGTTTTTTGAGATAAAAAAAAATGTATGCGTGGACAGATATTTAAGTTCGAACCGCGTTTTGCAAATAGATCAAATATTTTGACAGATGATGCCAGTGTTAAATATAACCATTATTTTCCAAGTTGCTATAGCTAGTTCTATAAACGCAACAATCAACAATAAAATGTCGCTTATTTTTGGGCGACCCAAAGCCCAAAAAAACCACCTACAGGTCAATTCAAAATCAAGTAGATTCAATCCAATTCATTTGATTGCCTTGGCGTGGTGTACTTTGAATTCGCCCAAACTTTATATAAAGACGTATAAGTATTTACTGGAGCGCTTGAGGGGTCAAACGTGTTCAGAGGCAGTTCATTATTTCTCCCTCACGCCAATGCACCGGCTCACCCATTTCAGCTATTTAACCCTACAGTAGTCGCGCCCCTGAAACTGACGTAATTGGTCGCGCGGTCTACATATGTAATCCATTTTAAAATTAAAAAAACAAAAGATAAATATTTAATTCTTCCATTGCTTTTGTTTTAAATATTCTTGTTATTGTCTAATTTATTATTATTAATCAAAAATAACATAAATAAACTTTCTGTTCTTACATAAAATAAATAAAAACCAAAACTTCATTTTTTAACAAAAAATTAAGATACTTCACAAAAGTATAAAATATATATAAAATAACCAAAAGATAATTGAGATGTTTTAATTGTTTTCGAAACATGACAAACATACAGTCTTGGAATGATCAGGACAAATGCGTTTATTGCAAGCGTTACACACTTTACGGGTGCTTTTATTACGGGCCCTTCCACAATCGTAGCAACGACCGATGTAGTTATTGTGCGTTGGACCTTGATGAGTTACAACTTGTGGAAGATCCAGGAAGTCTTTTATTTTAAATGTCAGTGTTCTAGGTAGCGTGGTAAGTGTTAACCTTTGGTGATCTCCGGTGTCAGAATCAATCGCTGTATCGTTGTGCATTGTAGACATGGCTATTACTACCTCTAGCTAAATTCCCGGGGAACTTCTCTTTTATCTGTTCGAACGGTAGCAACCATTGTAAAATCATTTATCCAATCCATTATCAAATAATTGCTTTGCAATTTTCAGAGAGGAAAACCAATTGTCCATAGTAATATTGATATGTCTATTCAAAATTGGTTGCACCATTCTCATCACGATATCAAATCTCTCGTTGCTGAACCGAAATGGACTTTCGGGTTGTTGGCCGGCGTAAATTTCTAAGTTATAGGTGTATGGGTAATGAACATCTACAAGTGCAAAAACTGTCAGTCCATACTTAGCAGGTTTATTTGGAATATACTGCCGAAAAGAACAACGCCCTCTGAAGGACAAGAGTTTTTCGTCCAAAGTCATTTCAGCAGAGTAGCATACATATGTAAATATTATCAGAAAAGTTCCACGAAATTTTAAAATGAAAAAGTATGCCAAAAGTCCACTTTTCTTTACAAAATATAACTAGCTATTAGCGTAAAACCTAATTCAAAATACTTACGTAATCGGTCGCGCGGCATACATACGTAGACCATGAATTTCACGAACCTCTAGCGACACAACTGCACGCGACAATTAACAGCGGAACACTTAGAGTGACTCTCTATTTGTTAGTTACAAGTAGCAAAAATCTCCAATGAAATCAATGCACGATTTTCAAGAAATTTTAAATTTAACAATGGTGGATTACATATGTAGACCGCGCGACTACTGTAGGGTTAATAACAAAAAAACGACTTTTTCCGTGTGAAAAATTGATCCTTTTATATAGCAAAATTCCAGGCGCTTTTTGAACAGTAAATATGACACGTTCTTTTCATCACTTGGTCTAGTCTTTTCCTATAGGGTGCACCATTAAAATTACAACTTAGTCATTTACATACTTTTCAACAGTCGCACATATATACGTACATACTCATCCATATACATGTAGATACATACGTACACTAAAGTATGACTAATGACTTAAAATAATCAACCACATTTTCTCTCCACTACATAGGTATATACATATAAGCCATCGTACTACGTACTAAGTGCGTATCTCCTCCATTTGCAGCATCTGACGGTATATAGGGTGGCACACATACGGTTTTCCTTTTTAAACATGAAATGAAATGATTTCTTGCGGTTCTTGTGTATTGTGACTTTATTAAAAAAATTGAAGATTCCAAACGATTTCCATGCTTTCAATTTATTTTTCTGAGACCTTACTGACCGTTGCTGTTTCAGTCCCAAAAATTCCTTCAACTATATTCGGCTTAGGGATCTGAATCCTTCCTGTATTGTATGCATTAAGGAAACAGTTCGGATGCGATAAAATAGCAGCTACAAAAAGGCTGCTAGCATCACCAAGATGACTGTTTGATAGGTTTTGAGACATGGGGAGTCACTCTGCTGCTACCAAAATTCCCCGAAATTAATATTACATTTTCATGTCCAGTCTACAAAAGTCGGTAGTCTTTTCACTGTGATATCTACCTTTTACCGTTTTGATATTTCTAAACACAAAATCTACCCCAAACCATAACTCTACTGGGGGAGTTTCGTGGGATTTCAGTATCACATACAATAACTGAGATGAAAATTCTGTTCGACCAAAACTTCTTAAATTCTCATTGAAAACTTTTACTCTGAGCAACAGAGCAATCACTTACAAAATAACTTTGCATTATATTCCAACATTGTCAAAGCACCACTTTGCTACATTTGACGTTTTGAATGATAAATGTATTTGTACCACCCTTTATGTCTCGCAAATTGCTCGTAAACACTCAGTCATAATGTGTTGTCATTTGTTCACACCAAATTAATTTCGGAAAAGTTATTAAAAAAAATGCGAAGCATTGTAGGTGTATGAGTGCATTAGCGCGGTAATATATAAAACTCATCATTATGAAAATTATGGGGAAACAGAAAGCGCGCACAAAATTTATGTGGCTGCAAATTAAATCTCAGCTGTTTAAATCAAACTTTTATTGTCTATGGTGCGTTTTAGTAGGCATTTGGGTATATTTTAGCAACTGCAAAAGCCGTCAAGGGAAATCGTGCAATTATTGACAGTTGGCTGGCAATTTGCCAGATGTATCATACTTATGGATGTAAATATATATTTTCATATACACATGTGGAGTATATATGCAACTCGGCCTGATGTAGAGTGAAGGATTTTCGGATTTTTTTGAAACCTGGAAGTGTGTAGGCTTACTTTGTAGAACCTGCCATGCTCCTGTGATTTGAAGAGAAATGCACCCTGTCACTTAAAGGACCCATTGTTCTTATAATCATAATAATCATTCAAAGCCAAAATTTTATTTCTGTCACTTACAAAAACTCGAATTAATGAAATATGAAACTTTCAAAGATCACTAAATATTGTCTCAGCTATTAATGAAGAATCATCAGCATCTTTTGACACAACCGATCGCTTGTGACTTTTTTCCAACCTCGTATCCCAATGTTGATGTTCTCCTCTAGTTCGCCGGCCCATCTGGTTCTCAGTCTTCTTCTTGCTCTAGTGTTGAACGCTCTGGTTTCTTTAATTTTCTTCTGCGCCCTCGTACCGTTCATTCTTGGTATATGACAGCATATTAATCGGTGTGCCTAGATGAAAAGCATAACATTTTCTCCGTTTATAAACTGGTCTATGATCTCTGATTGCTCCAAAAAATTTTCTGAGTGTTTTTCGTTCGAAGGTTTCCATGATTCAGCTCCATAGCATAAGACTGATCTAAAAAATAGGTTAGACTAGTCAGGTTGCTTGTTTACCACAAGGCACTCGGTGTCCTTAAGGCCCAATCTGATACCTGCACTTGTTTTCCTTGCTTATAATACTAAGTTGCTTAAACCACTCAGACCTTTTTAAGAAGGTAATTAGTCCCTCACGTGAGACGATTTGCAAATTTCCCAGTTCTTCAAGGAAATAATAGCCAAAATATTTCAGCTTCTTCAAAGTGCATGTAAGGATGGTTTTGTACGGGGTCAATTTGCATTGTCTGTTCCGTACTTTTGATTTGAAGAGTTTCGTTAGTGACGCGTACGATCTGTTAGCTGCTTGGATTCTCTCATTGATGGTGAGGCTTGTTGTATTGCATCTACTTAGTTTTAGCTAAATAGGTAAAGGAAATTAAAAAAATAAATAAAAAAATATGAGAAGCTGGGGAGAACGGTCCAAAAGGTGGTTTCCTATGCGGTTAACGTGACATTTATTGTTTCAGGAATGTGTGAATTGGTGCCGAATTAATTAACTACAGTTGTCAAATGGGTCGTTTACTGCGACATATTGCTGAATCCTGTGAAGATGCCACTTATTTTATTCACGAAAGGATATAAAATAACCAGATATGTACTCTTAGATGGAGCTGATCTAGGCGATTAAATACTAAAAATACCGCAAAAATAGATTTCCCGATCACCTTAAATCCTAAAGAATTCCCTGGATAAATAAATCCGCATCCACTACTTCCTCATCGACTTCAAAGCTAATTTGCTTACATGAAGGAAGCTGTCCTTACCACCGCATATACAAATCTGTTATGTTAGCTCCACTATATGGCTATAGACAGGGTGTATACGGTATTTGAGGTCATGCATATACATATCTTGCTATAATTTCCCGAAACCATTATTTTTCTTTTTGATCTCTCTCAGATAAGACATGGAGGACTACCACTTAACTCAAGAAATGAAGAAAAATGCAGTTATCGTGGCTATATGTGCAAGCCACACCGAAAATATCTAAATTTCCTAAGTGCGTCCGTTCATTTGTTACTAAACTCCGTTGTGATTTGGAAGCATCACGGGGTGACATAGAATCTGTAGCAAAACATAAAAAACTCGATGAACGTTCTGACACTGTCCGAAATCCAGAATGTATTCAACAAGCGGAAGTGATCATTGACGAGGACCCTTCAAAATCAATGAGGGTTCTTGCGAGGGAGCTTTATTGTTTCTGATGGCCTTAGCCATCGAGTTGTCCAAGATGATTTCCGCTATAAGTCCTACATTATTTGCAGAAGACAGTTTATATCAGAGAAAACACAAGGACAGCGAGTTATCTGATCTAAATGCCTTCTACTCGTAAACCAAATTAAACAGTCTGAAGCGCCTGAGATGCATGAATTTTTTTTCTGACGAGATAAACTTTGACTAAAACCAAAGCACCAAACGCAGAAATGATCTGAATGATAAATGGATATGGACTTTGGATATATGAATAAATCCGACACAGGTTCTAGTTGTCATGCGCACGAAGTTTCCAGCCACTCTTATGGTTTTAGGTGTTGTGAGCAACAAAGGAAGTTTTATGCCTCCTTACTTATTTACTCAGGCATTTCGAGTGAATTCTGCTTATATACTGAGGTTCTGCAGACAGTAGTGAAACCTTGAATTGATAGTGTACACGGTGCTAGCCCATACATCGTTGGACAAGACTCTGCTCTTTCACACAAAGCGCTGACGACACAAGATTGGACGGCTGAAAGTTCCGATGACCACATAACATCGAACTTATGGCCGCCTAATTCCCTAGACCTTGGTTCCCTAGATTATTACGTATAGAACGTAGATAAGAAATCAATTAATACCGGTGCGGTCAATATTAATAAAGCGTATTTGATTCGAGGATGCAATCGTTTGCGGACCTGAATCGAGGAGGTTATTGCAGCTAATAGAAGCTTGTTTGAATAATTTTATGGATATATTATACCTAAGTAAATGATATGTAAAACATTCGTGAAGTTTCATTAAATTTTGTTTAAAATAAGAGCTACAAATTTTTACAATGAAGTCGTCATCAAATACCGCAATCACCCGTAGAAAAGCATTGTGTACAACTAAAAACATCTGCTTTGCGATTCAGTGAAGAATAATTCTTTTAATTTTGGGTTTCAGTAAGCAAATTAGACGTA
>JAYXIM010034096.1:0-62259 GCA_037575425.1 Anastrepha fraterculus | reverse complement strand
ACACAAGTAGCAACACATGCGTGCAGAAACTGTGGAAACGAAATTAAGCAACATTTATATACATAAGTTTGCATGCATTCCTTTCAGATTACAAACGTTTTTCAAATTTATTTAAGTACCACAAAAATATTGAAGCAAAAAACAGAATTCCGAAGCACATCTACATAAATATAATATAATATAATATTTCACTAAAAAAATTTAAAGATTTTCCTAAATGTAACAAAACAACAGAATTCCAAAGATCCTACTAAAAATTTCGAAAGCTGCTAAAACAGCACTCAAGGAATTACATTTCTGGTATTTTCACAAACATCAACTTGCCATTGGCCCGCACTTCTGCGAAAACAATATTAATGAATCGTCACCGTCGAGCGCCACAAATCTGTCGTTGCCAATTTATTTTCACCCGAATTTAACGGTTCCACGTCTAGATGATGTGTGGTTTCAGCTGAATGGTGCAACGTGTCACACATCGAAATGCATGACGGATGGACGATTTTATGTAACTAGAGTCAAAATTTGTGATTAGTTGGATATATATGGATACAACTTCCTCCGATAAACTGCTTTATATAATATTAAGTTTTCTATTAAGTGCGGCAGTTAGGCCGCTCCTCCATCTTAACCCCCGAGAACACGCGCTATGAGCATTTTGCTCAAGCAATTTTTCATTTCGCGAAATTTTTATGTGCTATGTAATTCTGGCACTAATTGTGGTGAGTACTTTCGCTAGTAGTTGTGCTTCGTACTTTGACGAGCATTTCTTTCGATTAGTGCACGATCGGACGTGTAGGCAGACGGTTGATTTTTGAGAGCGGCATTTTGCTCATTGCCCGAGAAACAATGTAAGTATTTTTTGATTTACCTTTTTTGTTGAAAACCTCGGGTTGTGAAAAGGGTTGCTGCCCCAATTTTGAATAGTGGCAGAAACATTACCATGGATAATTATTTTACTTCAATACCTTTAGCAGATGAACTATACAAACAATATAGAAACGACCATTGTGGGTACAATAAGAAAAAATAAAAAGGAAATTCCACCTCAATTTATTTCAGCAAAAGGAAGGCCGCAACCACATACAATGACTGCATTCGCCGAAAATAAGGTTCTTGTCTCTTACGTTCCAGTGAAAAAAACGAAAAAAGTTGTACTTATGCTATCATCACTTCATGCC
The DNA here is from genome assembly GCA_037575425.1 of Anastrepha fraterculus. Taxonomy (NCBI): domain Eukaryota; kingdom Metazoa; phylum Arthropoda; class Insecta; order Diptera; family Tephritidae; genus Anastrepha; species Anastrepha fraterculus. The sequence goes on along the minus strand of JAYXIM010034096.1, from coordinate 61,081 downwards.
GATGGCCAAGCTAATGATGAAACATCTGAGAACAAACCCGAAGTAATAACCTTTTACAACCAGACGAAAGGGGGTGTAGACACTGTTGATCAAATGAAAGGCACATATTCAGTTTCCAGGATAACCTGCAGGTGGCCAATGCTCCTCTTTTTCACGCTTATTGACATTACTGGCATAAACGCACAAATTATTTACAAATCAAATACAGGCAATTTAACCCAGAGGAGGAAAGGGAATTGCACTGGAGCTAATAAAGCCACATATTTCTAATCGGCAGGCCATACAAACTTTACCTCGTGATTTAGGAAATACTATGGATCGCATTGTACCAGCAAAAGAACCTGAAAGTCAACACCTACAACCTGGCTTTTGCGAGCTTTGCCCCAGGAGTAAAAACAGACGTTCGAAAAAAGGCTGCACTTTGTGTGGAAAATTACTTTGCACGGAACACGTTAAGTATATGTGTCCATCTTGCTTCGAAAGCAACGTAAATGTCAATCTTACTAAGACTTTATTTATTTTGGTACAAGGAGTTTTTTGTTAATATACTAAAGTATGAATGTAAAATTTTTGGTTATGTCTGATTGAATGAATTTATATAATTTTACAGTATGAACTTCTAAATAAACACATAATGCAAAAAAATGATTATACTATGTACGTTAAAAATGAAATGTTTAAAAATCGTAATCCATTAAAAGTTACATTCTTATATAAGTGAGCAAATGCCATGCGCGAGAATCCGTGCTATCTTACGAGGCGCGTGTTCTCGAGGGTTAAGATTAGCACAGTCTCCGAAGCACAGCCAGGCAGCTCAGCCAGCATGAGATCGCCATCAATGGGGATCGTCGTGCCAAAGCAAATATACCTCATCCGACCAAATGCTGGTCGTTCTCATAATATGTAATGGAGCTTAGTCTCGAAATTTTTTTAAGGGATAAGAGGTGGTCAGAATTTTCAAAAAATTTGATTTTTTTACATTTTCTTAAAGTATCAAAATCTTAAATGAATTCGACAAATACTTTTCGAGTTACTCAACGAATTAACAAAGGGCGCTCGGGCAAAAACAAACATAAAAAAAAACTTTATATGCGTTTTTCTCAAAACTATGTTTTTTGAACTTGTGACCACTGTAACCTTAAAAACCGTTTGGTAGATTTCAATATTTTTTTTTTGCTTTTGAAAAGCATAAAAAATTCGTGCCTGATTGAAGGATTTTTTTTTGAATTCCGATTTTTTTAAGCAATTAATTGTCGGTTTTTTCTCAAAAATCTGAAAAATATTTCCTGAGGAAGCCATATTGTTAATTTTGAAAAAAAAGCTTCGATCAAGCACAAGATTATCCCTTAATAAAATTCATTTCTCTTGTCCGATTGATTTTAGATGAATCTCCAAGGACTTGTGATGACCACCGCAAGGAACTTATAAAGAAACGGGCTCCACACAAACAGCTATAACTTTTACAATTTTTTCTTTGAATTTTGCTAAAGGCAAGCCGAAACATAATGTATTAATGTTATATTTTTATTTTTGTATTATAGAATAAAGCAACTGACTAACAAAAGAAAAATTATTGAAAGTCATCATTTTTCGGGCCTCTGACCACCCCTAACCCACGTTTCGCATAAAGTGGAGGTCCTTACTTTAATTTTGTTGGAGTTCTCGTTCAAGAGAATAAATTCCGTATTTAGGCCAACTTAAACATTTTCGACTATCAGCAGTTGTAGGAACTATGTAAGTAGAGAACCAATATCTCTAAAAAAAAGTCGGCTAAATACTAGGTCGACATCCCACAGTCGGTTGCATACCAATGAATTTATCCGTTCCGTTTGCCAACTTTAAGTTCTTGTATGCGCGTAAATTTTACCAATGCAATGCTTCTCGGCTCTATAAACAAATCGAAATAGTCCTGTCTTCCGTTAGGGTTTGAGTTGAGTTTATATTTTGCCGTAGAAATAATAAGAGTTGCAACAGAGCAAGTCAATACGCCAGCTCATTCCACAATGTCTGTGCAGAGACTTACAATGACGTATAGCATCCCAGTGTTAGATCATCCGCCTTATTTCACGCATGGACAGTGTGATTTTTACCGATTTCCTATGTGAAATCTGATTAAACGAAACATGATTTGAGCTCTCTGAAGAAAGAGCAAGCAACACTCGCCCTTTTACTATTGTTTCAAAGGGTTTAAAATTTGCATGGTGCATTATAGGGATATAGGAGAGTAGGATATTCAAGGTCCTAATATGCAAATATGTATTAAATTAATATAAAGCGACTTACCGCCTCAGCCTCGTTATTTCATAAACATATCTCGTATATTTACTTCGACCCACGATTTGGATACCGTTCAACAGCAATTGAGACTTAACTCAAATTAAGACAAACCTGGAGTTGGCCCTCAAGAATTTGAAGTGAATATCCTAGACATCCTAATTCGAGTTCGTGAAAATGAGTGGAAGAAGAATTTTATTTTCTTTTCATTTCCTTTTTACACACAAAAAAATTGTTTTTGGCTTGTGATCCTTTTGAGCGTACCATTACCCACTTGATAAATTTATATGAATATCCTGCTAAAGTTTCAGTTGTTGGACAAAAAGCGCATTAGCAATCGCTATACAATGGCCTCACCCATTGGGCAAGGATCAGAAACGAAGAATAGCTGTGCCACATTTTGCGGTTAGCCACCTAACAAAGAAGGCATTATGTTGACTTGGACGGGTTAGAATTGCTGACAAAGCAACAGGGTAACGGCGGCTATTATTGTTGTAAGATGACACTTTTGGGTTTGCATTTGGATTTAATGTCTGAGGGCTTGCATGAAAGGAGGGGTAGTTAAGCTTTTCTTTACTTGGAGTGGAATTGGTTAGGACTTGACATAACTGTGAAGTGGCGAGTATGCACGTGGAGTGAAGATGCACTGATGGCATGCAATCGTGATAATATTGCGGTCTTCGCAATGGAATTGCATTGTAATTGTCGGACAATTGCGGTCAGACACTTTTGGACAGTTGCATTTTTATGTATTCTTCTTCCGCTATGCTTTTGTGTTCAAACATGCACGTTTGTGTGTGTGTGTGTGTATGCATGCGTGTGACGAAAAATGTGTATGTGTGTCTGATGACATAGAGAATAAGAGCATTCGCTCTGAATTTCTGACAAAGAACTTGTGGTCTTGGGGGGAGGCAATTTGTGGCAATTGCACATTTGGCGGGAAATGGAATATATTCTGCACTTTCTTTTTATTGGAAAATTAATGAACATACAATTATACAGGATTTTTTAGAACAAAAATAGTATAAAAAGTAAAATATAATAGTCAGATCGCCGTCGTAAACGCTATTGTGCGTAACAATATTTAGGGTGTTTCTTTGGGTTTTTAGTCCGGCAACTCAGTGTTGGCAGTACTGATATAAAACTTATTTGTATATATTTATATATAACGAAAAAGAAAACATATAAAAATATAACATTCTTTCACAAGAACTCTTGTCGAAAATATATTCGGGATATTTATAACAAGGTACTGGGGAATATCTCATTGCAATGGAAAAACAGACTTGGATTCAGTCCGTAAAATAATTTTATGTGAATACATTCTACAGAGTACTTGCTGCTTGGAACTCAGCAGCATTGAATATTAAGCAAGACAAGTATTAATAGAAAATGTCGGTTCTCTAAAAAAACACATTTACAAGAAAATTATTGTATGCCCGCTAGGTTTAGATGAGAACATTAAGAGCACAATATAGTTGGCAACCACTATCGGAAGTGTTAATGAAACCATTATTAGCGCATATGAGAACAGTTGGCCAATAACTAAAGACAATTCTGAAGCCACATGAAGCCATAAATAGGGCTACAATTAGAAGAGGTGTTAATATTTCATACTCTCGCTCAATGGATAGGCAATATGAGAGGTGAAGATACCTACCAGCTCGGGTAGCATAAAGACAGATGTATCCAGGGGTGGAGTATTATCACCACTAATGTGGAGCTTAGTAGTAGATGAACTCTTAATGGAATTAGATAGCAACGGTTCATCATGCGAAGGCTAAGCTGATGACATAGTCATAATACGCAGAGGGAAATCTGAAGAAACTCTATGCATAATAATAAAGGGTGGGTCATAAAGCGTTTGCTTTTTGAACCACCTACTTTTTGAGAATGGTAACACAAATGACATGTCAAATGTGTTCATAATTTACTTATAGGTTTGAAATTTACGAAATGGGACGCTATACGCTTGAACAAAATTGGGAAATATTGAAAACCTATTTCCAAAGTGGTGAGTCTTCTTCTTCTTCCGCGGTTACAGTAAATGGCGAGCGTTACGGTGATATGATCAACGAGTTTTTGTTTCCAAAAATTGAAGAGGATGACATGGACGACATTTGGTTTCAACAGGACGGTGCAACTTGTCACACTGCCAAAGTTACACTCGAACTTTTGGCTACCGTTTTTGAAAACCGAATAATCAGCCGAAATTCCGATATCAATTGGCCGCCTCGGAGCTGTGATTTAAGCCCGTTGGACTATTTTTTATGGGAAGCCGTTAAGGACAAATGCTATGTGAACCATTCAGAGACGAGTGATGCTTTAAAACACGAAATCGAAGTTGCCATTCATGAAATTGGAGCCCAAACAATCGAAAATGTGCTTAAAAATTGGGTTGATCAGATGGCCTACTGTAGAGCCAGTCGTGGCAGTCATTTTAACGATATTATTTTTCACTCATAAATGACAATGTTCAATCTTCAAAATAAAGAAAAAATGTTTAAAAAAATATTGAATAGTGTTTTTTTTATAGCCGATTCAAAAAGCAAATTTTACATGGCCCACCCTATAATAATAATAATGAGGCTGTGCTGGCAAACTGGTGCCGAGAAATAGAACGAAAAGAACGCTTCATGAATTGAACAAGATCCTCATCGTTGTTGTTGCATAAGCGTGCCAAATTTTATCCGGATTCCGACCATTCACCATTGGAGCCCAGCTTTATTTCAAGTTATAAAAAAAATACTTCGCCGTTTTTTTGGAGGAAAATCTTTGTAAGCATCTTGCAAATTTATAATTATTGAGTGAGCAAAATCAAAGTGGAATATCTATATGGGTTTGATATGAATAATCAAAAAAAGTTAACAAAACCGGTCACTGGTTATATAATCGGTCACAGCTAACTGTATTTTCAGTGCAATGGCTTGGTTTGTGTTCTGAAGTGGTTTGGCGGACAAAGATTAAAATATTTCAACTCTTTTATTTTTGAGTTCCTAATCACTACGACGGCCGCCGTATGAATGAGTTGGTGCGAGATTACCATTCGGAATTCGGAATACATAGGCTCAAATCTCCGGGAAACACTAAAATGAAGAAAAATGTTGTTCTAATAGCGGTCGCCCCTCGACAAACCTCCGAGTGTGTTTCTGGCTTGAAAAGGCTCCTCATAAAAAAAAGTCTGCCGTTAAGAGTCGGCTTAAAACTGTAGACCGCTCCAACAAAATCCAGGCGCACACCGATATTCAGATTCTTTATGAGGTTTGCACTTCGGCTTAATGGTTTTTTGTGCCCTAGACAGACGCGCACCACAAATAGGTTCTCTGAGCATTCACATAAAAAAGGGAGTCCAATATACATATATATGGTATATAAAAGACATTTTAGTTTTCTACGGCATATTTTTATCATATATTTATTTATCGCTGAAGATGAACATGCCATCCTCTATTGGTTTGGACTTACACAGCCTCCGTTAGGGAAGATGTCGTATGGCAGTATGAAAGATACTGCAACAGGAAATAAGATTAAAAGGTTGGTTTTACGAGAGAATACAACCCCAGACTTCATCAAAGAGCTTCGTGCCATAACTGTGCGGACACAAGTGCTGGGCTCTGCCTAAAAGTTAAATATTTTTAATACATCCAAATCGTTTAAGGTTTTTACTTCAATGGGAGGAACTTTTACAAATGCATATAATCATGGTTCTATCAAAAATTTAGGTGGAATACTGTATATTATACTCACACTTAGCGTAGGACACTTAGCGTCCCATTTATGCAGACTATATAGATATCTGAAACTTGGATAGTAAAGTGAGGTTAGTCATTTTATTCAAATGCCGTTTAGTGAAGAATTTTAAGTCCGTAGTTGGAACATTAGTCACCCGATTAACTATGGGTAAATTGTATAGAAATTATAGGACCCGCGAAGGAATATGTTTATAAATGAGAGGGATGGATCTGTTAATACAAATATTTTATTAAAAAAAGGATCTTTCAACTTATTGCCAATAAAAAATGTATCTTCAGACGCAACACCAGCCAAAGAAATTCAACATTTCTCTCGAAATACAACAAAGTACGCCCAGATTGCATAAAATCTGAGTGGACCTCGATCGATTTGATTAAGTTGGATACATTTTTGGCCATACTTTTACATTTCAGCATTCCCAATTCCAGCCATGATCGAGTGGTTGATTTTTACGCTCCCTCTCTACCTTACATGACTTTTGAAACGCCTCGGGCTTTAATTATTCTAGAACTCGAGATATCAAAGACAATTCGCAAGGCAACTCCAATTTTGAGACACAAATCTTCGCTCCTACTATAAAGTTGCAAGTGATGAAAACCTTTTCCACTTTCGTAGGCACTGTAGTTTTTGGAAACATACCCCGTCTAAACTAACCAAGTTTAGTATAAAAATATTTGGTCCACCGACCCCTACTTTGGCACTAACATAAGAGATAGTCAAGAAGAAACACAGCATTATCGGTAAAATGGCTGAAATAAAAGGTGCAGAAAGAAAACTAGGCAGACCTACTGTAAAAAGCACGTTTGTTTTCTGGATGTGATACGCGACGAAGAAGAAAAAGTCCGTTATTCTGATTTCAGCAAAACATTATTTTTTGTGGACTACAATACATGAAGTTCATACGATGGCACCCAGTTGCTGCGTTCTTCATCGTCCCATGAGAAAAATAATCCACCTCGGGGGTTGTCATCTCGTCATGATGATGGAGCTCAATAAGTGCAATAACGGTGATGTCAAGGGTCTGCATCAAATTTCAAGCTATATCTCTGTGTCTCGCCGGATGAGCGTCAACGGAATTCGAGCAAATGGCGCACAGCGTCCGAAAAACCAGGTGGTAATACAGGTGGTTATACATGGCAATTTTTCCCGAAAATATATTTTCTAATAATTGACGAAACCGTTAGATTTGTTTTTTCTTTCCTAGACCGTTTCACTATTCCTAAAACAAATGAATTTCCAGGTAAGCCTATGATACCTAAATCTTGAGAAAAGGCTTAAAATTATCATAACTAAAATAGTAGTAAAAACACAAAATCTCAACATTCTGTCGAAATTGGGGTATTTTTGGTATTGCGAGAAAAACCAATATTAAATCGGGGAGTGACTAATATAATATTAAAATAGTAGACTACAATACTATAAAAACTAGTCGAATGGCAGATTTTTGGATGTATCCGTCATTACTAAAGCTTTTTTGCAAGTATATATATGGCAGTAGGCTACAAAAGCCTTCTCGCATCTTATTATTGATTGTTGGTGTCTTACATTTTCAGTTATGTGAACCGACTTCTTTTTATCAAAGTTTATGTATAGTCCAACTGAGCAGCTTTTCAAAAGTGTCGTTCAGAGCCAACATTTTTTTGATTTCTCTATCAAAACTGTTCTATTAGTGACTCTAACAAATTAAAGTTATCTGGAATGTACTTTTCATTTAAAATATCAAAACATTTATTGGAATGCTTGCTAAGAATTGTAGCTCTGAAATTAACTTTTATGAATTTACGAAAAAATCTATTTGCTCTTTACCAACACATACACCATAAACTAAACAATTATTAAAAGCTAGCAAAGCAAATAAATAGCAATTGCAGTTTGAATACAACTGCATTTAGTAAATGCTCAATTTTGCACTCAAGTACCTACTTATTTTGCTTTGGCAACTGCCAGTGCTTTAGCTGCTTTCGATGCCATACAACTGCACTTAACCAGCAACTGAAAGTGTGCCGCAAATGCAATAAAACTTTTCAATTTTATACTGCATTTTATATCCTGTCCACCTCCTTGCCAAACATAGTTCATAAATATATTTGTACTATACATACATACATACATACATATTATATATACAATTATATCTACAGTCCAGCTTATACGAAGTAATTTCCGCCCAACCCACCAAGCTGCCATTTAATACGAGAAAATCCGTACAGTTCAATTGACGGCAAAGCCATTGAACTGCCCAAACCACTTGTACTACACGCACACACACATACAAAGGTACACTCTATCCCAAAAAAGGAAGAACTTTTTAAAAATAATTTCATACTTTGAAAAAGTTATGAATTCCAGTAAGGACGGATCCCCGGCATTAAATACATATTTTTTTTTTACTTTCATAGGCCTAACGGCATTATGTATAGAATATGACTTCTCCCGCTTCGTTGTGAGATGACATGCACCCAAAAGGCCGACACAATTTTTATTACTTCTGCTATATAGATATGGCTGAATTCTAGCATTGAACGACTAGATAGAAATCGAGGTCATCTGCCAAATGCTTCAAAACCCAGTCAGTGAAAAAACCATATTGCCCATGACCATCAATTTTAGGCTGCTGAGTCAACTGGAACTTGTACACAAATCTATGACCCAACACCAGATGTGCCAAATTACACTCCACAAAAGGATGAATTCTTGTGCGTGACGGGAAACTCACTACATCAGGTTCTCCTGCATGCTTTCAAAGACAGCAGCGTTGGGATAGAGAAACGCTTAGACACGATGAAAGACCAGGTAATCTCCAGAGTTGTTTATTTCAGGAAAATATTGCTAAAGTGTGAGATTTGATTAAACATAATAAGAAATCGCCTATGGAAATGGTTGATATGAAATGGGAGACTGCTCATACAACAGTTTGTCACTTTTTGACGCAATCTTAAGGTCTTAATTTGGAATTTTTGATACATAGTTTAAGCTGGCAATGCACCCTCACATCGCACAGTGGTCCGACCAGAAGGCGTTGGCGGACATAATTCAAAAACTCATTTAATTAAGCTGAAAATATATATTTAGGGGTTTTAAGGATCAGTGATGACGAATCTGACCTTAGTTTTAGCAAATTTTAAATTCATTGAATACTATAAATACATTTTTACTTCCGTAATTAGCTGGTGAGTTCATTTTAACATTTTTCACGACCCCAGAGAGTACCACGTGAAGGTTTACGGTAAGGTTATTCTCTCCTCATTTTTTGTTTGTTTTTAGATTTTTTTTATTTCTTTTTTAATTTTTTTTTAATTTTTAATTTTTTTTTTCATTATTAATTTTTTTTAATTTTTAATTTTTAATTTTTAATTTTTTTTATTTTTAATTTTTAAATTTTTTTGTTTTAGTTTTTACATTTTTTTTGGATATTTAGTTGTTTTTTTTTTAATTTTAATATTTTTTTTTATGATTCAGAATCCTCGGTTTCTGATGAGCTGTTTTCTGAGGCTGGATCATTTTTCAAATTTAAAAGCGCAAGAACCTTTTTTGAAGATGGTTTTGGCTTGTTTTTCGGATCCTTAGTTTTTGATATTATAACTACATCTGATGAACAAAGCAAAGCATTTAATAAATCTGTCATTGTGTCAGCTCTCGACATTTTTCGTGTATTGTTTTGTCTAAAATTTTTCAAATCCTTATTGCGTGCTTCCTGAGCCCCAAAACTATACGTCATTTTGATTTTATTATTACAAGCAATTCTCAGATGTTTGTTAATATTCTAATCGGCTTATGCCCGTTCCTCCAGTGACAGATAAAAATGTTATATTATTATATATAATTTTATTGTATATAGTGTTATAAATACATATATCATATTAATATTGTAATAATATTAAAAAAAAATTTTGTTTTTTTAATAAATTTTTTTTTTTTAGTTGTTTCTTAATGCTGATGGGGTCTGTGATGTGTTTTTCTGTCTTTTACACAAAATTGCATAAGCCATATGTAACGTTTTGCCTGTGGGTAAATGCGCAAAAGCTACATTATTTTTAATTTGCGCAACTTTGCGCAACAGGTTTCAGTTTGAGATCATAGCTGAAATATGTGGCTACATCGCTCATGTTGATTTCAAGTGGACCGGTGTGGACCACTCGAAAAAATGATCTTTAAAGAAAAAAATTTCGAAAAATTTTGAAATTTCAAAAAAAAAAAATGGATTTTGTACCACAACTTAAGAGAATTATTACTGTTTCCGTTAATATATTCAATTATCTTCTTTTTTTCAATATTTGGTTAACAATCAAATGGTAATATTTATTTGCAGACATGAAAATGAAACTCTTGTATGAAGTACGATTTGCATACAATTTCATGTTTAAAGTCAAAAAACTACAATGAAACATTTTTTAAATTAAGTAATATTTTCAGAAAATCTGCCTTGACTATTTAAGAAAACATCTGCATTATCAAATTTTTATTTCAAAAATGTTGAAAAATTGAATTTTGTCCGGCCGCCGGACCACTGTGCATCGGTCAAGAGAGTTGTGCGTGATTAAAAGTGGAATAATTTCCTTGGAACATTTTTCCGTACTTCCCTGATCTTACAGTCATATACATTTTTCCTTTCTTCATATATTTTTCCCGAAAATGCGTTTAGCGATGAAAGGCAAGTGCTATCAACCAATTGAAGCCAACGAGCCGCTATGATCACCGACCGAAAACGAAACTTCTAGAAAGACATAACTAACTCAATTGATAACTTGGAAAACCATCATATAAAGCAGAAAGAGAATAAAATATGGATTAATAAAAAATATTTGTCTCGACATACTCGTAAAATGTTCGGTTTTTATTGGAATGGAGGCCAGAAAAAGGGCAAAAATAGTGAATTGCAGAATTTCAAATATACCAAATGCTTTGCTAATACTAAATTTCCTCGTTTGTATGCCTTTAAACGCAGAATATATTTGCGAATATACAAGTAAACCTCTTCGCAAATATTAACTTTCCTTTACCGGCTATCGCCTGAAGTTAATTTCGTGAAAAATTATTTGAATTGCATTGCAAACAATCGTCAAAGCTTCTGGTGTGCACTCAAATATTTTTGTAAACACAACAATAACAACAGTAAATCACCAACAAAGGCCAATAGCGAAAAATACTACAAAATAGTGAACATAAAATCACAGAAGTGCCACAATTTATTTACATACTTCAATGTGTATTTACCTATAAATAACAGTACTTCTGGCCGCACTGCAGGTAAAAAGGCGAATGCAAATACTTGTAGAGTATTTAAGAACGAAAGAAAGCTTGCGTTTTGTAATTTATTTATTTTATTGATCGGAAAATATTTTATTTCAATGCATTTCGAGTGCCACTCATTGCATTTATGTAAATGTACAGCTAAAAGTCATAAAGTTTTTTTTTTTTTTTTTTTAAGAAGTAAGTCTCAGCAAAAAATTATTGCAGTTAGTAAATACCTCAAATAATTTCATTTCATTTTCATTGTTCAATAGAGGAGAAGGACTGATTGCATCGTCCCCGCGGTGACTTTCAACAGGAATTTTGCCACTCTCTTTCCATCTCGGGAGCAATGGAGTAAGGAACTTCTACTAAACAATAGTTTACACAGGTGCTTCAAGCATGGACTGGGGTGTTAGAGCTGGCATATACTCTGATAGACTTACAATTGAAAAACCTGTGCGTAATACTTACAGTGCCTTCCTGGCTGAAGTTACGTTGCTGAGGGAAGCTTATAGGCTACTAATCGCTGACTTCTCTTATCGCTTTTTTCGAATAGCCATGCTGTACTCCAGGCCATCGACTCGGCTATAACAACCTCTAAACTGGTGGAACAAAGCAGGAAACGGAGGAGTAGTTTTACCACCTTGAGCGTAAACGATAGCGTTACCTTATTCTGGGTCTCGGGACATCGGAACATTTAAGGATATGTAAAGTCGGACGAACTGGCCCAAGGGGGATCTGCACGAATAGCATTCTTGCAGAATCGATATTCACACTATTGGATGCAATGAAGAATGCAACCTCTAGAAATCGCGGAACACAGATGGAGGGATCAGAAAACATGCATAGTTAACAGAACGCCAAGGCCCACTTACAACCACAAACAGTCTTCAACATTGACAAGTATGAAACGAAGAGATGCCTGCAAGCTCACGGCAGTGATAACTGACTTCTGGTCCAGGCAGCCAAAATGGGCTGCCATAGTTGTAATCAACCGGAGAAAAAGGAAACTATCTTCCACTTCTTCTGCGAATGTCACATCAAATGGAAGGCGAGGATGTTAAACCTCGGCAAACCGCCTTTTGAAAACTTTGAAGTACTGGCCGGTGAAGATGTAAGCAACCTTATGAGATTGCTCAATCGGACCGACTGGATATAGTCGTAAAGGCATAATCGTATAACTTGTTTCTAGGGAGGATATAGCAGCGAAAGGGCTCGGAAACGCTAATTAGATTCCTGGTGAATCACTACTTAAACCAAGCAACCATTAGTAGGGAAACGAAGAAGATCATTTAGCTTTTCTACATATTTTGGGTCAATGTCTACGCTTTGCTTCCTAAACCTTCAAAATTTTTAGCGGAGAAAATACTTTGGATTTTATTTTATTCAAAAGTGTGTACTATTTATCGGTTATAACTTGCAAGCCAGACAATGCATGTATTAAATATCTCAACATCCCGTTAGAAAAGATCGGCGGTATCATCTTAAAGTGGGAATCATATCACTCTATAAAAATCAAATGACCTTTGAAACCGCAATCAGCTCAACTTAAGATCAGACAGTTCCATATACATATTCAATGCAGCACCCGTTTCCCCATCCAGTTTTCATCCATTTTTGTCTCGATATATTTATGTCTCGAGTGACCTCGGTAGTCTAGCGTAAGTGCACTAGCCTGCCATCCCAGAGGTTGTGGGTTCGCATCCCACGTAAAACACGGTCCTCGCACTCTTCCAAACTTACCTACTTTTCTAGTTTCTAAAACAAAAAAACACCCCAAAGCAAAATTTCATTCCTCTACTCCAAAAACCTTATCCTTCCAATCCTTACTCCCGCACAAAAAGTCAGCGCATTACCTGCATTCTGACTGCTAAAACAAGCAAAGAGCAAAGAAAAATACACAGTTACACATTGCCTCAGTGGCGCCAGCAAGAGGAAGCGGGCAATCGCGGTAATAACGCAGACACACCAAAATTTAGCGAAGTCCTCTACCATCTGTGTGATCCTTTTGACAGAAAAATGTGAAGCACAGATGGCGCTTCAAGCAGTAAGAAGGCGTTGATTCTAAGCAACGACAGGTGGGTATTCCCACTATCTAGGACTGGTAGCGGCAGGCTAATCATCTACCCTGCCAGAAAGCAAAATAGATTAGCGAAACCAACGCAAGACTGAGTCTTGTCGAGGCCTTATGCTCTCGAGTGGAGCGAACAAAGAAAAAATGTATATATTTACGTATCGAGTGCTAATAATTGAGATTTTATTTCCAATACAGCGCACGCTCGACAACGTGAACACTTCAAAACGTGAACAAAATTGTTTATGCATTGACTACTATCATATAAAAAGCGAAAAAGGCGAGAAAGCTCTATAACATGAACCGTAAGCTTTTCAAAGTTTACATGTATGTAGTTTGGATTGAATTCAAATAATTCTGAACTTGGGATTAGGGAATTTCCCGAATAGATCCTACATAGACCGCAAGGGTTCATAGTGTTGTCAGTGTTGTTGGAGTCATGTTACATGTCTTGGCGAGTTGTAATAAACAGTTAAACTTTTGTCAGCAATATCCTTCAGATACAGATACATGAATACAGTTTTCCGATCCCAGGTAATTGTAACAAGTTCTGCTTGGAGCAAGACAGTAACAAAGGAGGTGCTCTAACAAACCCCTTTCTTCTTAACATAAGTTACAGGCGTCGTTCTGAATCAATCCCATTTTAACTGCGTAATATGGAGTGAAGTAATGTTCCGTCAACACTCCAACCAATATTTTACATACCTTCTTTGGGAAGGAAAAAGGCAAGTTCGTAGCACTATTTTGGCAATCCTGTGCGAGGGCGAGCCTTCCCATACAGACTGTGCTTCCAGAGTTAGTTCCTCGTCTAAATCCGTCTTCAAAACTGAGAGTGAGCGATATACAAGTATGATCGTCATACTCATCTTAGGAAAGTGGGTGCGACAACCCAGCCTCCGTAATTTGCTGGAGAAAGATTTCAATCATTTGGAGTTCTGATCTCCTAAAGCATATTGGGGTTTAGTTATGGAGACGTATACCGGCAAACACCACATAGAAATTGCAGCAATATGCCACTGAAATGGAGAGAGTTTTGCGGATACCGATTGAAAATAGGATTAGCACGCTTATTGGTATGAAAGATCATTCCATTTGACACAGCTCCATTTTGTTCTCTGTTGTTGAAATCCCAAATTGCATCGAAAACTTCGACGAAACATTTAAAATCACAACGCAGCCATTTTTTTAATATTCTGCTTCATACTGATTTAAATAATCTCGAATACTTACGCTTGTACATATACTTATTATCTTATATTTTTAAACAAAAGTGAGTATGCAATCGTATAACAAAGTAAGTTGTGTTCATGTACATACATATGTACATTCAAAAACAAATGAATATGTACGTGTGTATATAATATATATGTGTATAAACAAGTAAAGTTTTGAGGGAAATTAAATGAATTGCAATTATCTTACTTTCTTCAAAAGCTATTAATAAAACCAATTACTTTTCAACATCCCTCCTCATGAAAGTAAGATTCGATTAAAATAAACCGCTGCAAATGATTTGCAGCAAACCAAATACGGTAAGAGACTCTGCGCAGCAATCAAGTCAACTGAAAGAACTCACCTGAAAATAAATAAAGAAAGAAAAAAATGTATTAAATCGATGTATTGCTAGCTGTACATATATGCGAAATAAAACATGCTTATATATATATTTATTTATAAGGCTATATGCGTATGTGTGTTTGTATATGCCCATCTTTGTGTTTAACCTCTGAACACATAAACTACTACCCTGTGTCACTAGCAGCTTCGAACTAGTAAAGCTAAAGGCCCAGTAACAGTAAAGTATTAAAGCTGGAGATTTAGAAATATACTCGTACAGTATCCTTGTGTCGTTTGAGTGGTCACTTATGCAAATTGGTTTAGTAGTTCCGCAGCTAAAAGTACGAAAACCGACACACACTTAAGCAATAACTGAAGCAGCCGGGTATCTATATACTAGTTTGTATATGATAACATAACAAATATAAAAGTATGCATTGTTTTTATGGTCACTTTTTTATTAAGAGTTTTTCAAAATATGAACAGAAAATTGTAGTGAAAATACGTAAAAATATACTAATTACTCCGATCACAAAGAGTGCAAGCTCAATTTATTAGTCTTTGGCATATCCTAGAAGCTTTTCGCGCTGTTCGTCTTCGTTGTGTTAGATGACTCATTTACTGGCTATCTTGTGCTTGACTCAGCAGATGTGTATTCAAAACAGGAAATTTGCCACTGTTTGGATACATTTTTGGCCATACTTTTACATTTCAGCATTCCCAATTCCAGCCATGATCGAGTGGTTCATTTGTACGCTCCCTCTCTACCTTACATGACTTTTGAAACACCTCGGTCCTTGATTATTCTAGAACTCGAGATATCAAAGGCAATTCGCAAGGCAACTCCAATTTTGAGACACAATTATCGCTCCTACTATATTATAAAATTGCAAGTGATGAAAACCTTTTCCACTTTCGTAGACACTGTAGTTTTTGGAAACATACCCCGTCTAAACTAACCAAGTTTAGGATAAAGATATTTGGTCTACCGACCCCTACTTTGGCACTAACACAAGAGATAGTCAAAAAGAAACACAGCATTATCGGTAAAATGGCTGAAATAAAAGGTGGAGAAAGAAAACTAGGCAGACCTACTGTAAAAAGCACGTTTGATTTCGGGATGTGATGCGTGACGAAGAAGAAAAAACCCGTTGTTCTGATTTCAGCAAAACATTATTTTTTGTGGACTACAATACATGAAGTTCATACGATGGCGCACAGTTGCTGCGTTCTTCATCGTCCCATGAGAAAAATAATCCACCTCGGGGGTTGCCATCTCGTCATGATGATGGAGCTCAATAAGTGCAATAACGGTGATGTCAAGGGTCTGCATCAAATTTCAAGCTATATCTCTGTGTCTCGCCGGATAGGCGTCAGCGGAATTCGAGCAAATGGCGAACAGCGTCCAAAAGCCAGGTGGTAACCACTAAGAAGGAAGTAACTTGGCAGTCTACCAGCTAGTACAGCTAAGCTTTTTTTCCGCCCTTTTCCGCCCTTATTTTGTCTTTTTTCCTTAAACATGGCAATTTTTTCCAAAAATGATTTGCTAATCCTTGACGAAACCGTTACATTTGTTTTTCCTTTCCTAGACTTTTTCACATAGATGCGTGATCATATATGTACCTATACACTGGTACTGCGCTGTTCGTCTTCGTTGTGTTAGATGACTCATTTACTGGCTATCTTGTGCTTGACTCAGCAGATGTGTATTCGAAACAGGAAATTTGCCACTGTTTGCCACTTTGAACTATCTCACCATTAAAGGGTATCGACGATAGCTGGAGCACAGTATTATTTTTGCGGGTATGCCACCTTGATCAAAAAGTTCCGGGAACAATCGCCAGGTTACGCTCTAAGCTTGAATTAAATATTTTTGTTAGGTTGTTACATCAGTGATTAAGATTCTTACCAAAATTAAAATCAGTTTTCGTCTGTTTCGCTGGGAATTTTTACGCAAATCTACGAAACCTTTTCAAATATGTAAAGAACCCAACAATGGGTTACTTGACATTTGTAAAAGCTATCTCATTTTGAGTAAAATTAAAAAAGAGATTTGAATTGGGAACAACAAATTTGTATTGAATATTGTGTTAAAAATGCGATGCAAATTCAATGGTACGAAGGCCTTAGAAATGTTGGGATACTACAATATTTATAATGGTAAATATGCAAATTCTGCCATAGAATCTGCCAATTTATTTGCTGACTTTTTTTGCTCTAATTTTGAACCCGACCTAGACTCCGATTCTAGTTTGCCCTCTAATAGTTTTTCACCTCTCAATTTTGGGACTTTGCGCCTATCTGTTACTGATGTCGTCAAGGGTATTACGAAGCTTAAGTCTACAACGAAAACTGACTCAGATGGCCTTTCGGGCATTTTGCTGAAGAATTGCTTGTGTCTCGCTGAGCCTCTTACAATTATATTCAATAAATCGTTGTCCTCTGGTATCTTTGTTGACGACTGGAAATTTACTTCCATTACGCCTATATTTAAAAGTGGAAATAAAAACGATGTTAGCAATTACAGCCCGATTTCGAAGCTTTCGTCTGTCTCAAAACTTTTTGAGTTAACAGTAAATGATAAGTTATATTTTGCTGTCAAAGGCCTAATATCTACCAACCAACATGGTTTCGTTGCAAGTCGCTCCACTGTCACTAACTTGTCTATTTTCAATGATTACTGCATTTCAGCCTTCCAGAACAGATCTCAAGTTGATGCAATTTATACAGACTTCTCTAAAGCGTTTGACAAAGTATCGCACCGAATACTCTTTTCGAAGCTTGCATCATTGGGTATACACTCCACGTTTTTGTCTTGGATCAAATCATATTTGTCCAACAGACACTGCGTTGTAGCCGTCGATAATACGACATCCCGTGCATTTATTGCATCCTCCGGTGTCCCACAGGGAAGTATTCTAGGACCCCTCCTCTTTATACTCTTTATTAACGATATTGGTTCTTGCTTTTCGTTTGCAGAACACTTGTTGTATGCTGATGATCCTAAAATATTTGCGGTGATTAACAGTGTTAGGGACTCTGAAAAGTTGCAAACCGACTTGCACAATGTCCGGAACTGGTACCATTTAAACCATTTGTCACTAAATATTAGCAAATGCTTTCACGTAAAATATGCTAAATCAAACAATACTTTGCATACTTCGTATAATATTGCTGGCTTACCTTTGCAATCCGTTGAGGAAATTAAAGACTTAGGCGTTATTTTCGACTCTAAGCTGAATTTCACCAGCCATGTTAACCACGTCATAAGACGATCATATGCGATGCTAGCATTCGTTCGCCGAAATTCTTCTTCATTTACCAACCCACACAGTCTCAAAACATTGTATTGTGCTTTTGTTAGATCAAGATTAGAGTATGCCGCTATTATTTGGAGACCGTACCAAATAGGTCTGTCTAATCGGATTGAGAGAGTTCAGAAAGTCTTTCTTCGTTTTGCGCTCCGATCTTTAAACTTTTCTGAACCTATACCGCTCTCGATGTTTATTAATTTGACTTAAAACCACTTGATAGCAGACGGTCTATTCTATCGTGCTCATTTATTATTCGTATTATTTCTGGATCTATTGATTGTCCTTCCCTTTTAAGTAAAATTCAATTTAATATACCCAATATGAGGCTCCGACAGTACGAAACCTTTAAAATTGGCTTCTCGAGAACCAACTATGGGATGAATGCTCCGATTCCTAGGGCATGTTCAGATTTAAATATGTTTTTCAATTCTTCTGGTGCTGATTTTACATGGCCGTATGGCATCTTAGTCAATCATCTTAAATCGTTCTTTTCTTAGTAACTAATAAAGTATTGTACATTAGCTTAATATAGTCTGTAAGAATGTATCCATTCAAAGACAATAAATAAATAAATAAATATTTCGGTAAAAACACTCTAAAGAAACCAGCTGCTTACGTGTGGCATGAACGCTTCAGAAGAGATCGTGAGTTCATCGAGGATGATGAACGTAGAAGTAAAGGCAAACCATCGACTTCATAAACAGTTCAATAAAGTGCAAGAAAAGTTGATCAATAACCGCAAATTAACCTTCACAGGACAGGCAGAGGACCTGAACATTGCTTATGAATCCATTCCGGACATTGCAGGTAATAATTTAGGTTTGCGCAGTGACGTCTTGGTGTAAATTTGGTCTCAAAGAACCTGTATTTCGTACCAAAAATGAATCGCGTGGATATTGCTAAAGACATTATTTCCAAGGCTGAATCCGACCCATCATTCATCAAACGCATCATTAATGAAGACGAAACGAGACGTGAATTTATTATATGAGTACGACACACAATACAGACATCAAGCATGTGAGTGGAGAGTTCCGAAAAAGCCAAAACAAAAAAAAAAAAAACACGTCGTTTCAGTCCATAAAGAAAGTGATACTCACAGTTTTTATAGATTACAACGATAGTGGAAAGCACGAATATTTGCCAGCAGGTCAGGCAGTTAATAAAGACTATTATTTGGGCGTTATAAGACGTTTACGTGAAGCAATTAACTAAAAGAGAAAGGAGAACATCCATCGCATTCATCTAGATCGAGTCAAAGAACCACTATGAGGAACGTATTTTAAGCAAGTAATGGAAACATCGAAGACGGCTCTCATGGCTATACTGAAAATAGAGTCCAGAAGAGTTTCAAGAGCTGGATCCAACGCTGGCATACGAGCGTTGCAGTTGAAGGGGAGTGCTTACAAAATTGATATTATTTTGAGAAATAAATTTGTATTTTGAATTTTTGGAATGTGGACTGTTTTATCAAGGTGGTGTTTCTCAGCGTTTTAATTTCTGCCCACAAACATCTTTTTTTCTCTGAGTGTTCCAACTACATTTAAATCCTAGTATAGTAAATGTTCTGTTAACGGCAATGTGGAAAAAAATTGTTTGACACTTTTTTGGACACGCTATTCAATACTATCACGTGCCACTAATTTTTCGGTATCGCTTCTTCCTCTTCTTCATCTTCAGCTTTTTCTCCACCTTCTAACTCCATCAAAGGTTTCTTCTTTAATATAGGGTTTTTTTTTAGAGGTTAGGTTTTCAAGTTGGCACTACTTTTTCGTAGATGGTCTTTTTGACAGCTGTCACTTGATTTATGCTCAGTTTGGTTTGCCATTTCATAATGAATAGACTTACACCTGAACAACGTTTGCAAATCGTGCAAATTTATTACGAAAATAAAGGTTCGTTTCGCGCGACGCATCGAAGAAAATTTTGTTCAGCGATGAAGCTCACTTTTGGTTGAATGGGTATGTCAATAAGCAAAATTGTCGCATTTGGAGTGAACATAATCCACAAGCCATTGCTGAGACGCCGTTACATCCTCAAAAGGTCACTGTTTGGTGTGCTCTATGGGCAGAGGGAATCATTGGTCCATATTTCTTTAAAAATGAAGCCGGCCATAATGTTACAGTCAATGGAGAGCGCTATAGAGCCATGACTAATTACTTTTTCTGTGACGATGTTGATGTGGACGACCTTTGGTTCCAACAAGACGGCGCTACATGCCATACAGCCAACGCAACAATCGATTTATTGAAGGAAACTTTTGGTGAGCGCATTATCTCGCGCCGTGGACCTGTGGCGTGGCCTCCAAGATCGTGCGATATAACACCGCTGGACTATTTCTTGTGAGGCTATGTGAAGTCGCTTGTGTACGCAGATAAGCCCGAGACGATTGACGTCTTGGAAGAGAATATTCGGCACGTTATTGCTGACATACGGCCCCAATTGCTGCAAAAAGTGGTCGAAAATTGGGCCTCTCGGCTGGAATTTATTCGAGCCAGCCGCGGCGGCCACTTGCCCGAAATCATTTTTAAAACATAATGGCAAACCCTTATCTTTATAATAAAGCTAAATTCTTGGTCATAACATTAAATTATATACGTTTTATTTCATCTTGAAAACCTAACTTCTAAAAAAAACACTCTTTATTTTTACCAAAAATAGCCTACATATGCGCCTATTTTTCCGCAGCACACAAACACATGCAAAATATGCATGCATATGCTTTTGGACTGCGTTTTTATACCGTTAAATTCGTAACTATATTTGTGATTAAGCTTTCATGAATAACGAAAGTGAACGTCAGCTGGCGCACCCGCAGCGCATAAAGTAATTTTTCTTTTTAATTTATTTTACAAGTTCGCCTGTTCAGCTGACGTATTTTCCCCTCTACGGCGCAGCTGAGTATTTTTTTTATTCTACTAAATGTCAACAATACACGAAACAAATTTCAGCCGGTATTAAATGAGTTGTTAAAAAATGTTTTTCGACACGTTTCGCAGCATCCCACTCACGTACCCACCGCTACTAGACCAGCTGACGGTTGGTTTCGTCATACATTGGATGGCGTCTGCCTTCAATATTAAAATCAGTCGGCATGAAACGATGAGGTCAAAATGACCCCTGGCTCCCGGACTATTACAACAAAACTATGTTTTTATTACTTTCGATTATTCCTTTTAAACTTTAGTTCAGTACAATAAGATCAATAGATTTTGCGAACAAATTTTATGAGAAACGCATTACTAATAAATTTGATTAGCAATAACTTTCAAAAAAATTAGATTTAGTAAAATCGTTTCGCACATTTAAAATACACTCCGAATGCAACAAAGTTACTTAGTATCAATTAAATCTAAAATTCAAAACTTCAGGAACAGATGCAATGCCCCTGTGGTCTGCTCCCTTTAATTTGTACCTGAAGATAGAGTTTCGTTGCATTTCGGGGTCTTTTTTTTCATTTTGTTTGCTTAAATTGTATCGATTTAATTTGTTTCTCCTGACCAGCACTGAAGTAGTAATGATTTTAACCCATAAAAATTACTTGTATGCCTATAAAACGTGAAGAAGTAATAAGTGGACACCCGGACACTCGATTATGTGGGTGCTCAATATTTATTGGTCATGCGTTCAAGGGTTAAGTATGTATTGGTATTACATACTTCCTTGACATATACACGTAAATATGTATGCACTACTCGCTTACATACACTCTGAATTTGTAGCGAGCACTCTCGCGAAATATAAAATAAATAAGACTTAATAAAAACAATTTGGGAAAATTAAACACCATAATAAATTCATTAATAATACAACATCATGCGACATGTTCGGTAGCTGTTGAAAAGAGAGTCCGGCTCATGCAAATATTCAATGCGCTTTAACGAATTTATTTGTTTGCCCGTTAATTTGTTTTTTATACCCGCGCGCACTTTTTCACAGGGCTTTTATAATTTTCTTCGCATAACGGTTGCATATAATAAAAAAACGGGATGCAGATAGATATACTTATAGATATATGCAAGAATGCTCAGAATGATGAGAGGAGTCGTGTTATAGTAAATATAAACAGCAGTGTGAAAATATTTTTATGGGTGTGCTTTTTAGCAGACCGTTATTCGGCTTTGAGGGAATTTAACAGAATCAGCTGATGGGCTGACGTCTCTTGAGATATGTTTATAAAAAAATTGGGTATGTTTTAGTAATACTCAAAAAAACCAATGACACTTCGTTGCCGTGTGAACAACGACTAATTGGATAACTGTGTGAATTTATGTGAAATAATCGTGCAGAATTCGGCTGGTGAATCACCCTAGTGACGTGGCAGTCGAAGTTCTCTCACAATTTTCTTTTCCCAAATAGTTAAAGAGCGAATCTGGCAAATATACTAGTATCATCCTCGATAAACAAAATCAAAGCGCTGAGAGAACTTCGTCGGACGAAGTGAATCAAAATGAAATTCGCAATAAAGCGAAAAGAAAAATCCCCAATTTTTTCCGACTAGGAACATTTCACGGAAGTCATTTCAAGTGAGGCAAAGTTTGCGAAGAAAATTTGTTTAAATTCTTCAATGAGAACTGATTCAATCGCCAGCGGTAGCGGTAAAGGTAAACATAAATCGTCAGGCCAACTTCGCCGTAACTTTACTTGTAGTTGTGGGAAATCTGTGGGAAATTTTTATGGAGAGCTTTTTTATGGCAGAAATATACTCAGAAATATAAAAGTTCGTCTATCATTTGTTGATTCATTCTCGAATCTGGGCACTACCGAATGGTAGTCACGCACCAACACTTGGAAAGGAAACTTGGTGCACAAATTACTTGTTACCCAGAATAGGTTGGTAATTGAAATGGGCGAAATCGATCAAGAACAACGGCCACCGCTTACACCTCTTTATAAATAAACCCAAGTAAAGAGAAATGCGATAAATGAAATATATGAAAATTTTTGGTAAATTAGCGGTCCCACAAACATTTTTGAGAAAGGTAAAACCGATGCTCACCTTTTGTATGCTAAGGTTAAATTTCTGTCTGCCCGTCAAGAATATACTTAGTCTTGCCAAAAGTTCTGTGACAAATTTTACAATGCATACAGCGAGAACAAATTCGCAGAGAAAAGTGCCGTTTTCTTGCTTTTGTTCGTATGCGTTGTCTACTCGTAAATTAAACTCAGTTTCGTGGCAAATTTCACTTGAGCAGTACTCTCTTCACTGGAAGGCGTTGGATCTTCCAGCAAGATTCTGCTCCAGTCCATAAAAACCCCCTAGCAGTGGCTAA
The DNA here is from genome assembly GCA_037575425.1 of Anastrepha fraterculus. Lineage (NCBI taxonomy): Eukaryota > Metazoa > Arthropoda > Insecta > Diptera > Tephritidae > Anastrepha > Anastrepha fraterculus. Next base: position 37,604 of record JAYXIM010034096.1, on the reverse strand, counting down.
AAACAATAATCCTGGGTTCATAGCCGCAGAAGATTGACCGACTAGACGTCCAGATCTGAATCCATTGTACTACAGTTTGTGGTCATACTTGAAGAACATGGCCTGTCGAAGATCTCACAGAAATTCGGAGAGTCTCTAACAATCCTTGGTTAGAGCAGCGATGTCAATATCCAACCGTCCAACCGTGCGTACTGCAATAACTGAATGGCCTAACCGTTTGAAGGCTTGTGTAAAAGAAAATGGTGACCACATCGAAGGAAAACTTAAAATATTTTTTTTAATATTTTCATGACTTAAATAAAACTAACTTCGTTAAAAAAGTATTATAATTTCATATCTATAACTGACTTAACATGTAACAGAACTTATGGCAGCCTAAATATAATCGAGAAATGGTAAGATTCTATTGAAAATTTACGAAGTCCATGAACGATAAATTTTAAGTAAGTAGAATGTCGGATGAAACCGAATTTTATTTAATTGTGATTCTAGCAAATTGTGATTTTTGTTATACCAATTTTTTCCCGCTCTTCCGGTCTCATTTAATTTGGCATAGTAACATCGAAGTCCGTCGGCTTCGCGATTGGTGTTTTTGAAATACCGTCTTGTGCGACCTATTATTTAAATTCCGTTAAGAGCTAACAACAATAATGATTTTGCAAATATCCTGGTTCAACGCCCCGCTGAGTATTTTAAAAATATTTTTAACTAAAAATATTGACTTTTTATAATATTTAGCGAAATAGGAAATTTTAATTAAAAAAAGCAAGTAAGGATGACTAAACTCGATTCAGACCGAACTTTGCACGAGTTATAAATTGTAATATCAAGTGGACGGACGGAAATTTAGTCTGAACTTATAAAATTGTATCGCAAGATTATTATTATCTTATCTCAAGAATATTTATGGCGGTCTAAAAGAGGTAGGCACCAATACATTTACCAAGTTTGGGTGAGTTTTATTAAGTCGTTATTCCGATACGTGCATTTACACAAGAGTGGGTGTGACACAATTTAATTTCCGTCGTATTTATTTTCAAAATACCAAATTTTTGTATTTTTTCTTCATTTATAACTCATTTTTTACTTATTTGAAAACTACCGTTGCATGGCAGATGGTCGCATGAATGTATCTTGATCAAAGATATATATTTAAGCCTACTAAGTTTCATTAAAATATATTAATTTTTGCTCGAGTAGTCGTTCGCACCGACAGACAGATTGGCGAGCAGCCAATATTAAGGGGGGCGGGGGGGGGGGGGGTAGGGTTTAGCGCTAAAAAAAAAACACTTTTTTTTTTGAATTTTTTACAGAAATATGGCTTAAGATGCTTTAATAAAATCAGTTGCATGTTATTGTACATCTTTTCAATAAGTTTTTAAAAAATATTAATAATAAAATATTGACAAATAAGCCCATGACAGAGTTTTTTTGGAGATATGTTTTTCGAGAGGTGCTCTGCGGTGCCAATCGGCATTCGTCGTAGAATCATCTGAAACTAAAAAAGTCGAATTTTTTAGTTAAAGTATGACGCAATGCTCCCCCCTACATTAATAAAATTTTTTTTTTCATTTTTGTAGTTTTGGTGGCAAAAAAATGTAAAACGAGCATTTTTGGCGAAAAATTTCGCCATATTTGTAAGTGAAAAACAACCTTATAAAAAAAAATAAAAAAAAAACAGTGTAGGGGGGAGGTATTTTTGATTTAGAAAACGTGTGCCAAATTTGAAAAGAATCGGTTGAATAGTTTCGGAGTTGTGATTGGCACCGACTTTTAAGAAATCGTTTCGGGAAAAACGCGTTTGAAAAATGACTCTGAGAAATTATCGATGCTCCGCATTCGAGGTAGAGTGCCTACAAAGGCTATAACTTTGAGAGTTCTGCTCCGATCCACTTAAAATTTTGACACAACATTCTTAAAATGATTTACTATAAGATGAGTAAAGAAAAAAAATTCGATTTTGTGACCCTACCCCCCCCTTAAATCGAGTCTACTGACCATTTCAAGCATTTTCATATATGCCTATATCTGTCTCCATGCCTTTATGCAGTTATGTACATCTTTTATATGAACAAAATTATGCTACCCTTGAGTACAAGTGCGCGGGTACAGATATGCAATACGAAAATATATGCAATACGAAAATTTAAATTAACTGTCGTTAGGTTGCTGTGAAAATAAAAAGTTTAATAGCGTAATCAAGTGCAAGACTTGTATTTACGTGCACGGCTAATATTCATCTGCTTTCAGTACTCGCTCTCCCTTACCCGCATATGTATGCATATATATCCCGCAGCTTAAATCTCCTTTATTTTCGTTATTTTTCCGTCGCACTTACATACAAGGACATATATACATAGGTTTTGTTCGGTTATTGAATTTCTCTCTGGGATATTTATATCCAATCAATCTGCCGTGACAACAGTTTGTTCATTCACTCAATGTTCAACGTCCGTTGGCATATCAGTCAATTGTCAGTTGGCCAGCAGTCAGGCCTGAATTGCAAAGCTCTCATTTTACCGCCAACTATGAAAAGTCTGCCTTTTCGCTGTGGTTAAATCAATTTTATGTTAATTTATGCATTTCCTCGACTTTGTCGCGCCCATCCGCAGTAGTGAGCCAATAGCAACAATGTTTTTATATCATTATTATTCATGCCTAATTGATGTCTTGCATTTCAGTTGCTGTGGTGGTTTAAGTACCTTTTTTTATAGCTTAACTTAATTTGTAATGAAAAATACTGCATGGAAAACTTAAAGCTCCGATAATGGTTAGCGCGATTTATGGTTATCGAAAAACAATTAATGCTTTTTTCATGATCGTTTTTTTATGTTCAAAGACTTGCGTGAAAATAATTAACAATGCGATTTACTGAAAAAAAAAAACGATAATGGCAGGGGAATGCTTTTCATACCATGAAGTTGAGCTACAGCACCAGATCGATGGAAATTATATCGAAATTATATCGAAATTTTGCAAAATGTAATGTGGCGGGTACTTTAGAAGAGTTGCCGATAATTTGGTGATTTCAACAGGACAACGATCCTAAGCACTCAGCTGCTGAGACAAAAAATGGCTGATGGTATTCGCGTGCTGGATGACCCCTCCAGATACCAGATCTCAATTCTATTGCGAATTTATGAGGGTTTGTGAAGAAGAGCGCTCTAAAATACCGAGGCCATCTAATAAAATGGATTTATGGTGAAGTGTTCATCATGAAAGAAAAAAAAACAAAATATATGTTGATGTTCAGAAAAAACGATCTGGTGCCAGATACAAGCAAAATCGGTACATTTGAGCTTGAAGCGATGAAAACTTTTACGTATCTGGGATTTAAGCTAAGCCACGACAACGCAATGAGCATTGCAATCGACGAGAGAATACAATCAGCAAATAGAGAATTCTACTCAATTAACTCTTTGAATTGAAGCTGCTGAACAAACCTTACAAAATTTCGTCATATGAATCTATAGTCCGACCAGTTCTTTGCTACAGATCGAAGTCTCGGACAATAAGTGAAAAAGACAAAAACAAACTCCCAGTATTCGAGGAAAAAATTTTGAGAGGCAAATTTTTGGTGCAGTCAAAGACAACGGCGAGTGGCGTATAAGATGGAACCCTGAAGTGGACAAACTTATAAGAGGGGAAAATGTTGTACGGTTCATCAAAACTCAAAGCCTTTGGATAGCTAGGCCATACCATTAGAATGGACACAACGAGAGCTCAATGAAAAGTAATTGTCGCTAAAAGATTTGCAACGAAAGCAAGAGGCAGAACAAGATCAAAATGGATTGATGAACTAGAAGACGACTTGAGGAGTCTCAAGGTCACCAATTGGAGGGAAACAATCAAGGATCGGGTCAAATGGAAACAGATTGTGCAGCAGGCCAAAGCACACATAGAACTATAGCGCCAAATGGTGATGTTCATCACGAAGGAGCAGTGTGAATAACTAATAAATTCGATAACCCGAAAATGCGCCGCTCTTATCCAAACCAAAAGATTAACAAATTGTTATAAAGATTCTTTTCCAACATTTTTTTTTATATTCAATTGACTTTCTTGTTTTGTTATATACAGTTAGAATTTTCAAAAAATCGATTTTTTTATTTTATTTTCTTAATGTACATATATTTAAGAATACGCATAGAAAAATTAATATCGTTCCGGTGAATATTTTCGAAGTTACACGCAAATTTGAACTGACTTAGACTCAGTGCTTTTCAAACTTTAAACCCGTTTTTCTCAAAATGGTGTTTTCAAAGTCGATGACCAACATTACGAGCAAACGGCCGAACCGATCTCAAATTTTAAGACGAGCTTCTCAAATATAGTTTTTAGTCATTAATCGACGACTTTTTCTCACCGATAAATACCTTTTTTTTTATAAACAATTTAAGGCCGAAATTTTAGTCAAAAATCGATTTTTTTTTGACAAACCGCCAAAAAAAATTTATTTTGATTATTTCTTTGATTAGTTACTCGATTTAACATTACTTTAAGAAAATCTGTTTGATTTTTTAATTTCAGAGGATTCAATTCAGAGATGTAGTTATCACCGCAAAACGCCGTGTTTTAGAGGAGCTCCCGGAGATCAGCTGTAGCTTCTTCCCAAATCAGTATTTTTATTCATCTTCTTCTTCTTAATTGGTGCGATAATCGCTTACGCGATTTTGGCCGAGTTTAACAAAGGGCGCCAGTCGTTTCTTTCTCGTGCTAACCGGCGCCAAATGGACACATTAAGTGAAGTCAAGTCTTTCTCCACCTGATGTTTCCAACGCAAAGGAGGCCTTCCTCTTCCACCAGCTGGTACCGTATCGAATACTTTCAGAGCCGAAGCGTTTGTATCCATTCGGACGACATGACCCAGCCAACGTAGCCGCTGGATCTTTATTCGCTGCGCTATGTCTATGTCGTCGTAAAGCTCATATAGCTCATCGTTCCATCGCCTGCGATATTCGCCGTTGCCAACGTGCAAAGGCCCAAAAATCTTACGCAGAATCTTTTTCTCAAACACTCCAAGCGTCGGTTCATCGGATGTTGTTATCATCCAAGCTTCTGCGCCATACTTTTATTATTAATACTAAATATTATATTAAAATACAGTTAAAGGATAAGATAATATGTGTACAAATTTTTAGATCAATAAATTTAAAAGCTTTGTCAGAAAAAAATTATGGAAAACTCGTTTTTTTCGGGCTTCTAACTGTATACAACCCCTTAAATGTAAATAATATTGAAAATTAAATGAAAAGAGCCTACTTGTTTGCCTACTTTGCTCCTTTAAGTTAATCAATATTACTTGCTTTTAATTTTTATCAGAGAATTACATATTTGTGTTGTTGCTGCGGTCACAAAATCAATACAAGAAATCATGTACACCACAATTTATCTTCACTGCATTCACATTGACTATATGAACGATTGAATATACATGTCGACCAAGATCATATTTTTATTAACACCAACACACATACATATATACTCGTATAATTTAATTTGTTGCTGGTTATTAAAACACGCACACGCGCACGCCAACGCACTTACACCAGACGCACACACACGAAATAACTCCCCCTTAGCAAAAATGTTGACACCAAGAGCGAACAACGATTTTAATGACATCGAAGGAAAACATAAAGTAACAAATTTCTACATAATTAAGCAAATGAGAAGGCCGAAAAGAGAGAAATAAAAAAATCATGGATGTGCAGCAAAAATACAACATACAACATAATTCACGTCTTTCTAAAAACAAAAGCGACAAATCACTTCTGCCAAATTTTATGGCAGCGAAAAGAATTTTGTTTTCAACGACACTTATCCGCCATAAAACACTTCAATACCCACAAAAAGTTGGTGATATTTTTATTTGCTCGAGTAATTTTTTTTTGCTTGGTCTTGCATAAATTATGAAAATACCTCATTTGACGCGCAGCCAAGCGAGTAGCGAAAAATATTAAATAAGCGCTGTCTTCATAATGCCTTAAGGGCGGTGGGCTGTCTTTAGGTATTCTCTTTGATTGGTAAAATAAACATAAATTATACAAAGTTTGTCAACAGAACAGAACACAAAACAAAACAAAAATAACAAGCACTGTCATCGATTATCCAAAGTTGAGAGCAGAAAGCATTGACATTATTCGAGTATACTAGAAACTTGTATATTCTCCTGCTTCATACAGATTTATTATAAAATGATAACAATAATTATGATAAATTATTTATAACAAAAAAAAATAATTTTTGGGACATTAACAGAATGCGCAATTAAGTCTGCGCTTAGTCCAATAAGCGATTATGCATATATCGGGTGATTTTTAAGAGTTTGAGAATTTAAAATAATAATACAAAACAGAAATAATGTTCGAATGACTTTTTTTATATTCTGGTAATAATTGCATGACATTTACTTTTTTGAATTTGATATCTGGCATATCTTCGCCACGGCTATGAGTTAAATGGCTCATTCCGTCAGTCTAATTTTTCACAACCTTTTCCAATAAATCTGAAAACTAAATCTAAATGAGCCCCATCAGCATATATTCGACGCAAACGATCGTCATTTATTATTATAATATAATATTATTATTATTAGGCTACTGCGCACTGCGACCACACGATATCTATTCAGTAAGACCTGCTGAGGTACCTTAAACTTTAGGGCTTTTTAAAAATTTTAGCACATTTTAGCGTTTATTGTTAAATAATTTTTATGGAGCTACGACAATGTCACGAAGGTGGTGTAGCCGTTTTATGCCTAATGCAGGACATTTGCAAAGGATGTGTTCTGAATTTTCAGTGTCCATTGCACAGCATCGGCATCTAATGGTCTCATAGTGACCAATTTTGTTTAAGTGATTGATATTCCAAGCTACAATGGCATGAAAAGTAACCCGTTAGAAGTCTACTCTGCTGAGTCAAAGTAGCTTATAAGAAATTTCTCTGCCTGGCATTAAGAATTGTTTCACTTGTCACTGACCGATAGAATTTCGCCAGTGTTCAACGAGCTCTATACCTCCCACCTACTGAGAAGTTCTTTGATCTTTCTCTTTGTAAGTCCACAGAAAGGCCAATTAGGAGCATGCTTACCTCTTTGTTAGGTGGATGGTCCGCTATTTCATTTCCCTCATGTCCTTCGTCTCCAGGAGCCCAACCTAATAATAATGTATTGAAATATTGTAACATGTTGAGAAGGCTCAGGCAGTCATTTAGCATTTTTGAGGTGATTGTAGTTGATAGAAGGGCTTTTATAGTCGCCTGACTTTCTGAAAGTATGTGAATGTAGGTTCCTCTCATTTTTCTATGTAGATATTCCCTCACACATATCTCAATGGGATGTGCTTTTGCTGAAAGATGGTTGAATAGAGACTCATTGGAATCGATTTTGGAATTTAGGCTCATTAATTTCTGCTCCTTTTCTCCCATCTTCTTATTTCGATCTAGATTGCTGGGTAGAGATCCATTCCAATCGATTTTTGAATTTAGGCCCATTTATTTCTGCTCCTGTTCTACCTTCTTCTAATTTCGATCCATTAGTGTTCCATATCTGGCATCCGAGTTTGAAGGTGATAGAATCAATCGTCATTTGGTTTCAATACTCTCACGAACTGTACAGGCACTTAAGCTAAGAACCAATAGAGAACGATGACAAATCGACATTTCGACGTCTTCTTCTTCATATTTTTTGGAAGCAAGAATTCTCTTATGAAATTGCAAGCCAACCAAAAGTATGACATTTTGAAGGATGCGTTCACATCATCAGCTCTAATATAGTACCCATAACGACTACTGGCAATGAGGTAGAAGAAACACTTACGTAAAGCCTAATCTTAACCTTTCACGACTCAAATATATAACGAGTGTAAAATTTCAAATATGGGCTGCTGGATTACCACAAACTGGGATCATTCTAAAGAAATAAGAGCTAGGATAGAGTAATCAAGAGCAGTATTTTATAAGTACAGAAATGTATTTACATAGTTTATGATGAAGTTATTTAAAATAAAATTTAATGTAATTTTCTGTAATTTATACATCATTATTTGCAAGTGCTACAATTTTTCAAATTTTACTACTGATACTGTTCTTAGTGCAATATTTTATTTGTATTATTTAGTTTTTATGTCTATTCAACTGTGAGATCGTCTACATTCGAAATCGGTTTGGCAAATAAAGAAGAAGATAGACAGATATAGATGAGTTTAAGTACAGACTGGTGAAGTTCCTAAATGAACTACATAGTTCGGCATCTGTATATATTTATTGCTGTTTATTTATGATTATACCCACTAATGCCAAATAATTACAAGCGAGTGTGGGTGTTGATAAACATCTCTATAAATAATCATGTAGGCAATTAAAATGGAAAATGTCCACTGGTGGCGACAGATTTTGTTGCTCCTTTGTACAGAGAATTTGCCTACATCAATGACAACAATTTGTCTGTACTCTCCCACTTACACACAATGAAACCGCCCAGCACCAAAGCTATAATTAGTATACTTCTGAGTGAATATTTCACGCATCGATGAAATCAATGTACGCGGGTGTAGAATTTCACGCCAACATACTCGTATATCTACTTATTTAAAGTGAAATTTACGAGCCATTTTCCTCTCTTTCTGCCTATAAGTTAGTGAAGTGTGAACACGTTTTGGAAGTGTACAAGCTGCGGTAAAGGTATGAAGTGATAAAGTGAAGTCATTGTTATGTACTGTAGTATATAGGTTAATGACTAGTTTGTAATGACCTTATTTTCAATATGTTGCTGCCCCCTTGATTTAAGCCTGCAAGTGTGAGGAATACGTGATTATGCCGTTTTCGAAGTGTAATTGGTAGGTGAACATGTGGCTCTGAACTCAAGAGTATCCTATACTTCGCACAATGACCCATAAATGCGCAATGAATTGGTTTATACCTTTCTAATGTTCTCTATCAAAACGACAGTCAAGCCGTTATCACCAAAAACGGAGTAATAGCAATTAATTATTTTTTGTAAAAGTTTGAGGAAAATAAATCACTTTTGAAATCCTGTAGCATTCTTTTTCATTAGAACAAACAGTGAATGTCTTGCCGACGCGAGATATATTGAGTAAATCGATATATACATATAATCGCATTTCGAGCGTTGATGTAAAAGTGTTAAGGAAATGTTTATTAATAACCCTTGAGATTAATAACACTAGAACAAGAAAGAACTCAACAATTAATATTTACGTGGATAGTCAAGTAGCAACAAGAGCAATAAGCTCATATTGTATTAAGTCCAAAAATGTTCGACGGAGCAGGGAGGCCATAGAAAGGCTAGCCGGAAACAGTAGGCTGCATATCTACTGGGTACCTGGTCACAAAGGCATTATAGGGAACGAAATAGTAGATGAGATAGCAAAAAGTGATGTGAGACTACCATTTGAACAAGAGAACGACATACCGAGACCGCTAAACACAATATACAATGAAATGGACGACCACATGAAAAGGCAAGTGGAAGCTAGGTGGACTAACCTGACCACATGCAAAACAGTAATAGTCATGTGTAGAACTAACGACAAAAAACTTACTCAATTCGTACTTACGCTCTCGCGAAAGGAATGCAGAACTATCATAGGTATGCTAACAGGTCACAATCTATTGGCTGCACATGCGTACAAGATAGGGATTGCTAACACGGACAAATGCAGAAAATGCAGAGAGGATGTTGAGGAGACTTTAGAACACCTTCTGTGCGTTTGTCCGGCATTATCAAAAACGCGACTAAGATGCCTGAGAGCCCTACTGTTTGAGGGTCTGGAAGACGTCTCAAAAGCGGAGCTCCCAGCCCTACTTAGATTCGCCAAAAGCGCTGACATCGTACATGATGTCTACTTTAGGTATTCATAGAGGTCGGTCTCCATCTGGTATCGCTAGGGACCAAAAGGTCTATGCGTGGCTTATTGCCAACCAGGCTAACTTAACCTAACCCTTGAGAGCATCAGTTTTCGCAAATGATTTAAAACCAAAGTTGGATATAGATACAAGCAAATGTTCAACAGCAGTGCTTATCCGGAGATCTATGCGGTTACTACCTGCAGTGGATGTTCTTCAGTCGAAAATAGTTGTCACCTAGTTCTGACCTCGGTATGACCCGATCTATCTGTCCGGATACCTGCGCAACAATAAAATCTCTTTGCTGTCCCATTGTGTCTTGTAAAGTAGAATGTTAAATACTATGGGTACTTAGATAATCTGGACAGCATTGCTCTCTTTGGGGTGACGAATCACCCTCAAAATTCTTAGCAATGAATTGGATTATGAGCTGGAAAGACTCACTCTCAGTGTCAGACATGATTTATTATTTATCTTATTTTTATTCACTGTAATGCCCTCGGCATGAAAAAGTTACTCATAAAAAATATCTGCGAGGAGGCAAAAATAAATATTTTCGACAGCTGATCTTATTTGCTTTTCATCGAGCTTAAAAAGCTGAAAGTGTCATAGGCGAGTCTACAGCACGAAAATGGTTTGCAAAGTTTAAAAATGGCGACTTTGACGTCGATGACGCGTCGGGCAGCAGAATACCTTCTGAATTCGACAAAGAACGTCTCAAATCACTTTCGAAAGAGAATTGGCAAAATAAATGAACTGCGATCATAAAACGATTCTCAATCAACTTGATTCTTCCTTCAATGGGACTTACCGAAAAATTGGGAGTCAGGGTGCCTCACGAACTCAACGAACAAAATTAAGAAAGTCGCGTTCAAATTAATTCAAAGCATCTTGCCCGCCATCGAGCAACACGCGGTTATAAAGAGAGCTTTTTGAACCGAATCGTCACGGGAGATGAGCAATGGTACCTAGACATCAATATGAAGCTATGACATTAGTGAGTGGCTAAAGGAGATACGCCAAAGCCGAGATTGAAGACGGTTCTTCATCCAAAAAAGATCATTATAAATATGTGTTTAGTGGGACTGGGAAGGCATGGTGCATTGAGAAATGCTCGAAAAGAATGCACCGGTCAACAAGGAGCTTAACATTTCCCAGCTACACCGCGTGACTTAGGTTATTCTACTGAAAAGACCTGATCAGCATGGTTAACTCTACCCCTTCACGACAACGCCAGGCCCCACGTTGCACAAGTCGTCAAAGCCGCACTCCAAGAGCTCAAATAAGAGGTTCTTTAGCCTTATAAATTGGCTCAACAACTTCTTTGACACCAGACCAGGCAATTTTCGGCGGAACGGCATCAACAAATTGGTCGAGAGGTCGGAAGAGGTTGTAAAAAGCAACGCCGAAAATATAATTGATTAACTTATTGATATATTTTTTGATTTTTGTTCAAACAAAATTCTTGTTCCCCAACCGTACATTTTTTATCAAAAAAATTTAACTCGATATTTGATACGGCGGTTGTCGAATGGCTTGTAGCGTGACTATCATTTGGAAAACGAAAACCTCCAAGTGTATTTCTGCCATGACAAAGCTCCTCATAAAAATATCTGAATTTTGTTTATAAAACTCATAATGATTACGGTTCCTGACAATCTAAGTTCAAAGCCGATTTTTTGCAATGTTTCAGCTGGTCTTCTGTCCACATGTATACATATTTATATATTACTCTGTGGTAATAGTATTTAGTGTGATTAAAGGGAATGTTATACACATTTTTATAAAAGATTTCATTACCATCGAAATTCAAAAGCCTTAAAAAACGGATATCCTTTTCATGGCACTGGCTCCCCTCATTAAAAGTAAATAACTTCAATGTGATTCCGACGAGGGTGTCATAAAGGACGCTGTTGCATTTTGAATTTGTAGTGATACACATGTATGTGTGTGCAAAGATTTTTTATTTTTGGAATGTGTACCTTTAACTCATGCATTGATGTCATTGCCATGACATTTTCCATATATTTTTTTATTCTCTTTTCTTGTTTTGAATGACTTTTAATGAGGCTTAGTCACATAAAATGCAAAATCCTGCACTTAAAATTAATATGTAAACATGTAAATATACATGTAATGCAATTCAATGAAATTCAAGTGCAGAAATGTTGATAGGTGAATAGTTTTTCGCAAGGGTGGGTAAAATTGTAAAGAGAGAAGAAGTAAACCTCGTCTGAAGTTAACCTCGGACTCAATGAGGTCAGTATTTATAATTTCTTTTTTTTTTTATATTTTAACGAGTTACTTGACATTGAGACAAGATCAACTCTTTTAATGGATATCAACTTTATTTGAATAATAGATACTCTTGAACTCTGAAAAAATCCGAAAAATCCGAAGAATACAGTTGGGAATACGAAAATGGCAATACTAAAAGATATTGGATTTTTTCAAAAAAAATGTCAATCTATACTCTAATTAGACAGTGTTTATTATTGTACTATTTTGAATTGTTATTCTATTTATTAATCGAATTCAAATTAAAAAAAATTCTATAACAAAAAACCAAACTTTTTATAACAAAAGGTAGAAATTCAGGGTTAACATTAAAATTTCAGTGGTCATATCAGGAACATACTCCAAACCAGTTTATAAAAAAAATTAAAGAAAACTGCATTGACAAAGTTTGCAGATATAAAGTTCACACCAATGTTTAGTTGAACTTCCCAAATCTTGAATCACGGCAGCAAAACACCGGGGCATTGAGTCTGCCAATTGAGCACACGCTGCTTTGGAATCCTCAGCCACGCATCTTTAATAACACCGCGTTACACAAATTTTGTCCTATGAACCAAATATACTTTTTCGGAAAGGGGAGAACAAATAAAAATACACGTGTATCGGCGATTTTCATGTACACGTCACAATTTTTTTCTTTTTTGTATAATATTTTATAACTTTAAACGAGCAATTCTTGTATGCATATCTGTATAGCCACACGATCTCAGGATTAGCTTAACGGATTTAAAGGAAATCGGGCACACAGATAGTGTATCACATTTCTAGACTTTTCACCTAGGTGTTGGCACTGACAATGTTTCACAGGGTTGCCACCTGTTCGAAATTAAAAAAAAAATTGCATGAGATATGCCGATGTGGGTATCAAAAGAAAGGTATTTCACTCCGCATTACAATTGAGCTATAAAACCCCGAATTTTTTTTATTAATTTTATTATATTAAAACTAACTAAAAAAAACGGCCGCCGTAGCCGAATGGGTAGGTGCGTGGTTACCATTCGGAATTCACAGAGAGGTCGTTGGTTCGAATCTCGGTGAAAGCAAAATTAATAAAAAACATTTTTCTAATAGCGGTCGCCCCTCGGCAGGCAATGGCAAACCTCCGAGTGTATTTCTGCCATGAAAAAGCTCCTCATAAAAATATCTGCCGTTCGGAGTCGGCTTGAAACTGTAGGTCCCTCCATTTGTGGAACAACATCAAGACGCACACCACAAATAGGAGGAGGAGCTCGGCCAATCACCTAACAGAAGTGTACGCGCCAATTATTATTTTTTTTTTTTATATTAAAACTAAAAATTGTTACATTAATCCTTCAAGTTATGCCGAAAATTTAGAAAAAAAATTCTGACGTGTACATGAAAATCGCCGATACACGTGTATTTTTATTTTTTCTCCCCTTTCCGAAAAAGTATAGTTGGTTCATAGGACAGAAAAAAAGTTCGCTTTTGTAACGCAGTGTAATTTCCCAAAATTGTTGATTGTTACTTGATTGTTACTTGATCTCAATTTTATTTGCGCGAAGCCAATCCTTGATCTTCCGATACCTATGTTTAGGATAGCTATCCAGCTGGTAAGCCCACTTTATTTGCATTCCCTTTCTGCAATGCGGGAAAATAGCATTCTGCATTATTTCCACATAAATATTACAATGCTTAGAATGGCATACAGAAAAAAATCACTAGAAATACATGAAAAAAAGCTGAGCTTTTCATCAAATAAAATTTGCCGTAGGTGCACAGGCGTAGCTTGAATGGGATGTCTAGAGTATTACCTATGGCGTACTCACCCGCTCTGTCTAACACCCGCTCTAGCTAAAGAAAGAGTGGAGCTAGAAACTACAGTAGGTCTTTCTAGTTCATTCCAGATATTGGCCCCTATTATGAGTTGGATTCGATCTTCGATATTCGTTCGTTGTCGAAGATCGAAAATCGAATGTCAATATGGTATTATGAGCGGTGCAACCTTGTCGAAATTTTCGTTGTATACCGAATTTAGAGTCGAATGCAATTTTGCTTTCGATTGTGTAGCGTATTGTGGGAAAACTTGTTAAAATGTAACTAGTTTGCGATTATTTATGGTTTTCTAGTAACCAAATAATAAATATATACTAATTTTGTTAATTTTATGCAGGTCGAAAGTCGTGAGTACCGAACAACAATTAGAAAGGCGAATCCACTATTCGCAAATGGGATTTGCACCAAAGTTCAAGCAGCAAAAAAATTTAAGGAATTTACAACGGAGCTGAATTGCTTGGGACCACCAGTTAGAACGGCAGCAAATTGGATTAAGGTTAATAATGTTTTTTTTTTGTGGTGTCTATAGAAATACATTTTTATTTTCCCTTGGCAGGTATGGGCTGAAATACGTAAAGGAACGGAAATACATATTTATACACAAAATCATATACACAAAATCGCGGAACTCTGGCTAGCTTTAACATATTTGGAATAGATTTGGCTCGGGTGCACTGCTGCAACTGGTTTTCTGTACTGGATAGTAGGTTCATAAACGCCTCTTTAGATAATCTAAAGTTATTAAGTACGTAAACACATTTTGAAAATTCTTAACATACTCAGTGGAAGCCATTTCTAGGGGGTTGGATGCCCCCTCAACTGTTTTCTACTTCTAGCTAGTTCCACTAATCTTTCATCGTCCGATGAATCGAACCGCAAGTCCGTTGTACTCATTTTCACAAAAAAATACTTTTTTTAACTTTTAAAAATGTTGTTAGCAAAGAATTTCAACACAATCGGTTGTTCTTTTATTTTGATTTGCTGTATCAGCTGAGAAAAAATTATCTATTGTAAATGCGTCGGGCGATCGAAATTCACAATAGTCCTATTCTTCAACGAATGAGCACCATAATACCAAATGAAAATTCGTTCGATCAGCACTCTCGACTACAGTCGAAGATCGATTGTTGCTCATAATAAGGGCCATTGTGTTCTCTTTTTTTAAGAATGAACAGCTTTGTTTATAGCCATTCTTGAGCAATAAATACGTAATATAATGCAAAGCTTTTGAGTAATGAAATTTTTATTTTGAGCGCCGCTAACGCACGTAGATTTTGGGGAAAAATAAATCCATTATTTTCTCGGTAAATGATGAATGGCGTAAAATCCCACAGAAGTACCCACAAAATTCAAACAAAATTTACAAGTTCATAATTTGGAATTACAATTTTTAAATTTAGTTTAGGCAGTAATTAAAAATATTATGCAAAGCATGTTGCTGATAAATTAAACTGAATTCTATCCTGAAATCATTTTAATAATGTACAAATTTACTAAAGAATAGTTTCAGTGCCCTAGCAATGCTCCTAACCAAGAATTTCTTCTCCCAATGATGTTTGTGAATATTAAGAACGAAGAGAGCAACATAGGAAGTTTATTGAACAAATTTAGAACAAAACAACCCAACTCTATAAGAAACCCGGTGAAAGTCGGCACGAACTATCGATCACCTTGAAGGCTAGTAAAAATTCAAGCAGATTTTTAAGCAATATTCGGTAAATAGTTGCATACGTTTAAACCCTACTCTACCCTCTCTGTGACACCTCAATTGCAGGGATGAGAATTTATTTATTCATAGCCTACAAAAGTTAGTCCCTCATAGCACTTTGAAGGTCATTATAAATGTCCCAAGCACTAAAATTTTAAGCATTTCATGTTTTTCCATTACCAATAGGTCATCGCCATTTATGAATGTATGTACATCCACGTGAGTAATATAAGTAATGCACCGAAAATAACAAAACCATCAAATTGAACTTTTACATATTAAATACGCAGAACAGTATGATAGCATGACTTTCAGTATGTGAAAAATTCATATTTTAATATTTTTATTTTACCAAGTATTTTTAAAGTAAAACATCCTAGGCGTCGATGGACGAGCGAGAATGGAGAGCAAAATTTCAAGGCCATGCAACGTTTTGGGCATTTTCGTTCCACGAGAGAGAAAAAAGATATAACGTAGAGGAAAAGGAGAGAGAGAGCTATACCTTATATATATCTTAAACACAATTTAGGCTATTCACGTCTCCCTTTTTTTGTTTTTGTACCATATAATATTCTAAATTGTTCAGCGCCGCACTGTGGGACAGAACCGTGCGTACCGTCTCAAAAATCTGTAACTTTGTTCGTAATTGGAGTAACGAACTGAAAATTTTTATGTAATATCTAGAATGTTTATACTATAGAATAAAAGTACACTTGGTGTATTATTTTATGTTTATAATACTAAAAAAAATGTATATTGTCATACAAACAAATATTTTGCATAACAACATCAGCAAAATCATAATATTTTACCATACTTCACTTCAAATTAAATTCTAAAAGTGAAAATACTTAGTACCTATACTTGAAACTTAAAGAAAAAAAATAATAAAAGAAAATATAATACTGCTATTTACATAAATACTAAGCTCTTGGCTTCATCTAATAATTGTTTTTCAATATTTATAGGTGCTTTTCTAATACTAGAGATGTATGGATCTGATGTAAAAAGAAGTCCATTAAATACATCTTCATTTGTTGCTGACCTAGCGCACTTTCTAGCGTGATTCAATCTTATATTTTTGTAATCTTTGTTACGAGACTCTTGGGCATCTTCAGATAAATGGCCAATAGGCAAAACAGCAATATGTTTAATGATACTTTCGCCATGTATTAAAATTTTGTGAACGGAAGATGGCATATTATACCACATATACTTCGTGACGTATAATTCCGCTGTAGCTCGAGTATATGCTCCAAATTTTTCCGGATTAATTGCAAGGCCTGATGCCAAAGTTTGAAGAATTATATAAAATCTTTTAATGAGGTTCTTATCAACTCCTGTAATTTCCGAAGAACAACTGTAGTTTTCAAAAAACCGTCGAGCTGTATTGCCATCATTGCTGTTTCCGGTACCTTGCCGGGGTTTGTCAATATTTAATCCCATCCGGATTCGAAATAAACTTTGCACAAGTTTCTTCTTGTCTTCCTTACTTTTTTTGTCTTCCGAAGTTCTTGCAGTCCATTTTTCAAATGAGAGATTATATGAAATATGCAAAATTAACTCCATGCATCTAATCCAAGCATGCAATGTAGACAAGCCGTACTCGTATGCATTTATGTTAACTGGCTTTGTATCTATTCTTTCCAAATTATTCATCTCGCTTGGCTTAGAATTACATACCGTGCACACAGCTGCAGAACTTGTGCCAGTTAGAACTTGTGTAACTTTTCCATCCACCATAGTTAAAAATAGTTTGTGACTTATTTCTGTTACCTGGTTCTCTCTGTGTATCTTAGACGTTGTCAAATTATTAATTTGATCACGAATATCAGCAACCACCGAACGGGTTTTCTCCGGGGTTTCTTTCGCAAATTCTATCCAAATTGGTCGGCAATATCGAATTGAAGAGCAAGCTGGATTTTGCCAAAGAACCTCTTCTGTTTCAATATCTGTCAGCTTTATTGGAACCAAAGACGCAATAAATAAGTTTGCATCCGAAACCAAATTTTTTTCATCTGATAAAATTTGTTTATATTCACTTTGTCCCGATGAACCATCACATCCCCATTTGGTAAACAATTGAAGATTTCTTTTTGTTGGCTTGTAAGCATTTTCAATTTTCAGGATACGGGCTGTAGTATGATCCAGTAACTCTTGCAGATTAACTTTAACACCAGTATCTGTCACTTCAATGCTGGAGGGTTGAGGATAACATAGTTTTTTTGCGTCTGTCAATACGTTATAAGATGGAAATATATTAAAGTTCTTCTTAATAAGGCTTAACCGAAGTAATCCATATTGTGCTTTTGAAAGATCTAAATCAGCAAACAAACTTAAAGCTTCATCCGGCGTAAAACAGGTTGCATTGCAAGTTTCACGCAACAATTTTTCCTTTATAATCTTTTTTTCTTTTTTATCGCTCTTTCGCATCATTTCTACAACAGAAGCTTCATCGAACTCTCCTTCAGACCGCAATCCTTGGACATATGCGTTATGTATATACTCGAGTCCATATTCTTGAACCAAATCCATATGCTTCCTTTTTCTAGATTTCTCTGATAGATGATCATAAGACTTTGGTGGCCGTCCACGTTCTCCAGACGCTCTAGGTGTAATATCAATTGGTACTTCCTGGAATTGTACCTTAAATTCACTTTCCAACCAAGTCGAGTGATTAAGAAGAAAACGTTGTTTTGTTCGGCTAGATTTGCTCCAGCGATCGTTGAACTTTGATAAGAGCAGTTTTTGAATACTTTTCAAAACAAATTCGCTTTTAAATGAGTTCAAATTATATTGTTCTTCTAAGTAATTTTTTATAGCATCTGGTGTTGTGCCGTGGTCAATGAAAAATACGCACAATTCTCGTCGAGGCACCACAAATTCACTCATTTTGTTAAGTATTTGGCAAAAAAATTTGTTTGAATTTTGTAACTATTGATGTCTTTCAAATATACGCAAAAATTCGTCACTGTTCTTGAGCTGCAAACGCATGATCAAACGTGCGCGTGCATGTTGTATATTCATATGTATGTATGCACTACTTACCAACAATAAGTTTACGCAATCTAGCAGAAGCGCACAGTAAAATCGTTATTCCAAGAATTCGTTAATTATTAAGAACTTTACTTTCAAACAACAGAGATTTAATAACTTCATCGTGCTATAAGATGATCTTTTTGTGATACTTCGCGTGGAAGGGGGTTAATTTGGAGGTCAAAGGTCAAAGGGTTTTAATATGAAAAAATGTGTTGTTTCTATAGATATGTCAACCAAACTAAAAGATTATGTGTTTATTTATTTAGATATATTTTTGATTGATCTTTAATTCAAATTTTACTAAAATTTTTTGAAAAATGTTTTCCTTTTCTTAAAGAGAAATTTGGTGTCTAATTAATTTTGGGGCAGGTTGGGGCAAAATTTTCTTTTTGATTTTACTTCTACATAAGTTACTTTATGTTATGATATTAAAATTACGAGAGAGCCAAACGGAGCTAACTGTCAAAAGTCCATTTGAAGTTTCTAATACGCATACAAAATAAGGTATTCTTTAAAAAAATGTATGCCTTTCCAAGTTTTGCAAAAAATAAAATTTAAATACTTTTTTAATAGTAAATTGAATGACCTTTCTAACAATATATAACACTTATAGATTTGCATCGAAGATAATCAAAATATGACCATGTAAACTGCTAGTATAATGTGCATCATAATCGACACTATTTTATGCATCAACTTGCAAGTCATGTTTTTTTACAAAAATAATTTAAATAATATTGTTTAAACACAATATAATATGTATTGCACATTTAGTCACATATGTACATAAACAAAATATTCAATATCGAAAATTCACAAAACCTATTTTTGAGACGGTTTGGAAATTTCTGTCCCACTGTGCGCCGTCGCGACTAAAAGAATCATGGCCGCTGCGACTGCGTCTACGAATGTATTTTGTTTTTGTAGTCGCTAGGCTTAGATTTTGGACTTGGACGTTGGACGACATACGCATATTGAGGCATGAAGTGAATGTGCTGTGTTTTTGTTCTGTTCTAGAACATTTTGGAATGCATGGTGCCAAAGCGGCTTTCGCGTTGCGCTTGTTGCAGCTTTTGCGTCCATCAAGGTATTTTGTTTTTGTAAGTGCAATATTCGGAATATCGACTGGTGGAAGACATATATGCATGTATGATGCGCAGAATTGTTTTTGCACTTGTTAGGAAGAAACTCGTTCACTAGTGCGTATGTGTATCTGATTTCTTGTGAGAATATGATATGCTGTGACATGTGAATAAATAAGTCCAGATGATTTGGGCATATATGCATACAGTCACTCACATTCAAAGTCGGGCAGATGCATACGAAAACTTCTAGACATAATATCTATGTTTTGATGAAAGAAAACACGTTCTACCTTTTTCTGTTTTTTCACAAAAATTGTTTTATTTAAAAACAACAAAAAAAATATATTCCAAGTTGCTTTATAAAATGTTAATGTATAAAAAACTGAAAAAGGCCACTTCTCTGTCTCACATTTAAAGTCGGGCAAACCATGTTTTGCAAATATGCATACCGTTATTTCTAAATTTTCTATACTTGTATTAAAAGTTATTGTTCATTGTTGCCTTGTCAATCATTGGGTGAGTTTATAAAAGTATTTTGCAAAATGCCGCGTAACGGTAAACAGTCTACATTGGAGGAACGCAAAATAGTAATTCAACTGCACTTAGACGGAAAATCTGAGCGAGCAATATCGAAATTGATAAAAAAAGCAAGTCAACAGTGCACGATATTATTGCTAGATAGAATGAAAATGGTTTCATTGCTAATAAGCATCGTGGAACCCGTTCAAAGAAGCTTTCCTCCAAAGATGAGAGCATGGTGCTAAGGGAAGTGAAGAAAAATCCATTCATTTCTGCTCCAGAATTAACTGCGATGGTTAAAGAAGCTTCTGGGGTGGAGGTAAATCCCGAAACAATAAGAAGACTTCTTCGAAAAAATGATTTTCACGGCCGAGTTGCGCGGAAGAAGCCCCTAATAAGCAAGAAAAACCAAAATGACCGGCTTGTTTTTGCTCGCCAATATATGGCTAAGGATTTCGATTTTCGGAGCACTGTAAGTGGGGGAAAAAATAACAATTTCATGATTTTAATATTCATTCTTTAGGTATTATTTACTGACGAAAGTAAATTTAATTTATTTGGATGTGATGGAAGGGGTAAAGTGTGGCGCAAACCGAACAAGGAGCTGGAAGGCAAGAATTTAAGAAAAACGGTTAAGCACGGTGGTGGATCTGTAATGGTTTGGGGATGCATGGCGGCGTCAGGAGTTGGAAAATTGCATTTCATTGATGGAATAAGAATAAACATGTTTATTTAACAATTTTGAAACAAAATTTGAAAGAAAGCGTGAGAAAACTAGGCATCGAAAGTAGTTTTCAATTCTACCAGGACAACGATCCCAAACATTCCGCATATGACGTCAAGAGCTGGTTGTTATATAACTGTCCAAAGGTAATAAAAACCCCTGCACAAAGTCCCGACCTCAATGCCATTGAGCATTTGTGGGATGAATTAGGTCGCCGGATGCAGGAAAGGCAGTGTACATCAATTCAACTCTTGAAAATTGCTCTGCAGGAAGAATGGAATAAAATAAGCCCTGATGTTTGCAAAAAGTTAGTGGAATCGATGCCAAGCCGGCTACAAGCTGTTGAAAAGCAAAAAGGTGGAGCGACGAAGTATTAATTTTGCGTTGTGTACAAATTTTTTCGATTTTTTATGTCGTGCCCGACTTTAAATGTGAGGCTGAAAAGTGACCTTATTTAAGTTAAGCCTTCGTGTATGTTTTATAAGAGACTTTGGAATATATTTTTTTTGTTGCTTTTAAATAAAACACTTTTTGTGAAAAAACAGAAAAAGGTAGAAAGTGTTTTCTTTCATCAAAACATAGATATTATGACTAGAAGTTTTCGTATGCATCTGCCCGACTTTGAATGTGAGTGACTGTATGTACATATGTTTGAAAAGAAGATGATGTTCTTGCGCTTGTACAGTCCTTTATATGTAATTTGACGTCAAACACGTAAACTATAAATTGAAATACAACATAAAATAAGTGTTGATTTGTCTTAAACCATTACTTTATTTTTGTAAATTTTGCCTACTTGTATTCTCTGCAAATGTTGTGAATTTATTTTTGTCAATTTTGTCTATTTGTATTCTCTGTAAATGTTGTGAATTTATTGAGATATATATATTTTCTCTCTCTCTCTCATTTTCTCTCGGGTCTCTCCCTCTTTCTTTGTCTGCCTTGAAAGTTTCACTTCTGTTATGTGTACTACGCTACACGCACTTTTTTATTTTTATTTTCTTTCAGGTAAATGTACAAAAGTATCCATTGCACAGTGCTAATAAGAGATAACGGGAATGAAAGCAATAAATAATTCATTGCAGAATCGGAGTAAGTGATGCAGCAGCAGCAAAATATTTCTGGGGGTTCGAAATCACGAGTAATGAATTATGCGGCAACATTCTCCGATTCAGTAGCCTTTGAACAGTAAAGATATTTGGAGAATGACAGGAAAGCGTATGATTTTTTTTATATTTTGTTATGTGAAATAGCTTAATATTTTGAAGTATTACACGGAGCAAAGATATGTAGTAACATATTTCGGTATAATTGATTGGTAACATACAAACAATTAAAATTTTACAACTGAACTCTGACTCAAGTCGATTATTTAATGTATTTTATTGAATAGAATAAAATATTTTAATTATTACCAAGGAATGACAGCAAAAGAACTTTTCGACATGTTGACATTAAAATTGAGAACCGTGAACAGAGAAGCGTAACAAGGAAAACAGGCAATAGCTAAAGCATTATGGAGACCGGCCAAAGGTGGCAACAAGAGGGGATGAGAGAAGAATTATTAATACAATTATAGTAATTCCCAAATTAGCACAAGAAAGCTGACAATCCGATTAAAAAATGACTGCGGAGTATAGGCTTCAAGTGAGATAGAAGAAGCAGATATATTCGGGAAGACATTCTGCTACTGTTCATATTTTTGTGCCATAGGAGTTCTGGAGGGAAGTAATGTTTCCGGCGAAACCAAAGTAATGCTATAATACCATGGAGAACCTAGCAAAATATGGCGAAAACCGCTCAGGGCTCTCCGAAATAAAAGTATAATACCTATCGTGAAGCTTGTAAACTAAATTAAGCCATTAAAGAATTGGAAACTACATATTTCGAATATATTGACGAAGGAATGTTATACCTATGGATATTTTACGAAATGAGCCCAGAAAAATGTGGCTTTATAGACCTTCAGAGTCATCAAAAGCTTAAATTTAAACTATATCAAGATAACGATCCCAAACAGAAGTTACTTTTATGTAGAAGATGTCGGCTTTCACTGCAAAGTGACGAATGCCTTTGCTCAAAGCTCGGTCCTTAACCCATTAAATCCCAACCTAATATAAAACAATTTTTTTTTAAATGCGTTTATAAAACGTTTATTGAAATAGTGTAATTAAGCTCCTTAAAAAAAATCACGAAAAAAAATCAAAGAAATGCATTTTTTGGGCTGTACCCAGACGAGTACAATGGGATAATATGTATATACATTGCCTGTATATGAAAATATGGAGTATTAAATAAAAAAACACTTTCAAAGACTTCCTTGGTTATTAATTCGGTTAACAGTATGGAAGTTTTTGAAACATTCTCTCTCCACGCAAAGGGCTACATTGCATAACTCGCAAATCCATCGAATTCTTTGGTGACACTCCCTGCACCTCAGCTGATTCGATATCCTTTTGGGAAAATGGTTATATGAGGAACCAGCTATTGATGCCGTTGTCGATCGTTTTGAAGATATGTCCCGTATATTATAATTGCGTAGATAAAATCGCACAATTTCACGTTGGTATTGCAACAAGTCGCATTGACTCTTACTTGCCATTTTATAAAGCTTCCATGCGTTTACTACGCACGAGTTTATCATTGTGGTGAAAAGAGGCCACCACCATTTCTTTCCTCGAAACTTTATATTGTAAGTATTCAAAGCTTGGTCATGGAGGTCAACTCCTCCCATTCCTGAGTTGTATTCCGCTATCAACTTCGGCTGATGCGCATTCACCTTGCGCCTCTCTTGTCTTGACCATCGTTTGACGGTATGTAAAGGTTCAATTCTATCAAAGTTTGTTCCCACTGTCACAACGCTATTGTCATTCCACTTCACAAAAAGTATTCCTGAGTCAGAACACCTACAAAATTTGATACAAAACAACTATTCAAATAAATCATTATGATAAACTTACATAAAATCAAACTCTCCCCGTTGCTTCTTTTGTAGTTCTTTGTTCGTTTTCAGAGGACATTTTTTGGTCCGCCGTTCACGAGCAGTCCCAGTAGCCTTAAATCCTTGTTCTTTCAAAATTCTAAGAAAGTCATATGACGTAAAGAAGTTGTCGAAAAATACGATGTGATCGGTCGGATATGGAATGTTTGACAAAAGATCAAGGACGACCCTTGAACCTAATGGGAGACTTTGTTTCTGACGTTCAACCGTTTTCGCACCGCAATATGTGTCGAACTCATATAAATAACCACAGCTACTCGTGATCATCCAATTTTTGAAACCAAAACGAACTGGCTTGCCTCTTATGAATTGTTTTGCGGAATGGCTTCCAAAATACCTAACCAGAGATTCGTCAACAGACAGCTTTTGGTGCATATAACCAAACTGACAAAATTTTTTACATAAAATTTGAGAGAGTGGTCTTATCTTTGCCATTTTATCGGTAAAATCTAAATTAGAGTTATCAGTAAGATGCAAAAACTGTTTAATTTCTTGAAAGCGATTTCGCGACATATTGTTGGCTATGAAAGGTGTTCTGGTATCTTCATCCAGTTGCCAGTACATGCGTTCTGTTGGCATTGAGTGATAGCCGCTATAGAGTAAAATTCCGATAAAAATTTTAAGATCCTCCTCATTGAAACAAAAATCATGCTTGTTATGCTGCAAGGCATATATTTTCGTTTGATCGATTATTAATTTTACCACCTCCTCGTCAAAAATAGTTTCAAAAATTTCAACAGGGTTCTTAGTTACCAATAAAGAACACGCTTCAAGTTGGGATTGTTCGTAAAAATGCGTTTCTGGAATTTCCGCACTTGTTATTCTCTTTCTCCATTTTGGATTTAGATCTTTTGACAACTTTTGCCTTTTTTGTAAGCTTGCAAGTGGAATATCATCATCACTGTCACTGTCACTGCTCAAAAATAAGTCAACTTCGCCCGGAACATCGCTTGTAATATCATCACGCAATATATTATCCTCTTCAATGTCCTCCTCATCTGTGTCACAGTGGGTATTTGGCGGTATAATAGCGAAGTCGAAGTGACTACGGTCGCTTGATTCAATATAGTCGGTGGCCGCAGAAAGGTTGTGAAACCTCTTTCCGTAAAAATTTTTTACATCCATTACCAAATCTAAATGAAATATGCACACAAAATATATATGAATGTTCCCACTGTACCCATGCGAGTACACTAGAACTTAAACTTACCGAAATGCACTTTTCCACAACTTGTTTTGTTTTTTTGTTATAAAGTATACAAATTATATGTATTATGAATATTTCAACACTGAACTTTTTCCGTGATAACTTAGATTTTGTCAAACAGAGAGCTTATTGCAAACTAAACCATGAAAAGAAGAAAAATAGCAAACGTGCACGCAAAGACAAGTGAATAACGGATAACGGGACTCAAAAAAAAGAAGGAGAAACATGTGTATTCCTTTTCGACATTGCTCTGTATTATAAAGTGGCGAGTACATTTAAAAATTTGTAAGCGTTGGCTTTTGACATCGTTTCGAAAAAGATGCTTTTTCTGTACTCAAGCGAGTACAATGGGATCGAATGGGTTAATACGACAGAAAAAGACCATCAACAAATAAAAGTAACCTAATAAGAAATGTTTGAGAGGAGTAGGTTAGACCTTAAGAAACTGATCGCTTTTATGATGAGAAGACTTCAAGCGGTTATCGATGCCAATAGTGGCCACTCAAAATATTGGCAATAGCAGTTTTATCGAATTTACGGTTATTTGGTTTTCATTATCAAGCAGGTTTTGTAGTTCACTTCTGAGTAAATTTCATTGTAATTTTCTAACAATTCAATTGAAATTCACTTGGAAGTGACTTTAAAAAACTCGCCCGCGAATCTCAAATTTTCCAAAAAAATATTCGAAGAAATGCCGTTTTTGTGCTCTTTTCCATTATTTCCTTTCTGCGCTTTGTATCATACACTTTTTATGTGCGACCATAGAAAGAAACACACAAAAAATTTTTCGAATATTCATTACATTAACAAAAGCTCCTGACGTATTCATTTATATTGATCATTAACTCAGATTTCATTACACATTTTCATTTTGCAAAGCATTTCCTGACATACCTACTGTTCATATGTATGTATGTATTTTCGGTGATTTCGACAATGCCAATGGCTCGCATGGCATTGACTTTCATGTGATGGCATTAACGCATTGAAAATTTTCCCCACCCTCAGGAGATTTCAATATTCACATAAAATAATTATGCTTGCGGGGCAAAAGTTGTCATTTCCAAGTCGAAGCCAACACAACTATAACAACGCGCATCAATATATGAATGTATGTTTTGGTATGGCCTACTACAACCTGCATGAAAAATCAATATAACACAATTTAAACTATTAAATATTTATTTTAAGCTGTAAATGACTAAATTTAGCCACAGGCCATTGCGTGATGTAGGTTACAAAAATAACAATACGAGTATATGTAATCCCATTAATATGTCCATATTGCACATATGTGTACCTTGCAAGAAAAATAAAAAGTAGTGAAACAAATTTCTGATTAGGAACAAATACGGTTTCATCAATTGGAACCACTTAGCTGCTGGGAAAAGTAAAAAGTTTTGGGCGAATGGACTGGTGTGACACTACCATTCGGGAGTGCGTAGTTTCGAATCTCCATGCATGAAACGGCAAAATTATAGGAAAAGTTGTTTCTAATAGCGGCCGACCCAAGTCTCGAGACACCGACCGAATGTCATGAATTGTAAAAATTGGCCAATCAATTTGAATTTTAGTTTTTTTTTCAATTTCAAATCGGATACCTCTAAATTGATCACCCTTTACGCATACAGTTCCAACCGGAGAACGATAAATACATACATATGTACTATGTTATGGCCATTTAAAATTCACCATTTACTAATATACAAAAGAAAATGAAGTCGAAATAGCGCCAGTGGCGCATCTGTTCAGTGCTAGCAGATTTCCCTGCGGGGACACGTGGACGCAAATGAGCTTAATTGTTGGTGTGATACCAAGTTGGTATTGGAAATTCGATTTATCAACGGCAATTTCTAGAATTTGAAAATATTTGATGGCTAGTAAAAACATGGAATTTCGCATTTATTGAAATTTAAATAAATTCACAAAGTATTTTGCAAATAAAATTCTGAAAATCAAGGAAATATTTGATTGGTAAATTTAAAATAGTTTGGCACTTTTTATAACTCAGTATTTTTAATTTAATCAAAAATAAATAAATGGTAATTGGGTATTAATTTACGTAAATTATTATTTACACGCGTACAAGTGGACACAAGGGTATTTAATTTTGCTCACGTAATGTTTGTATATATCAGCAAAGCGAAATATTGTAGATATATAAGTAGGCATACATATTTAGCTGCTATCAACTGCTTTCGATTCCAAAGAATAATCACACCTTTCCCATTGCACGTACAGGTGAAAAAACGTGTTCTTGATTCAGAAATCTAAAAATGACAGAACAAAAAGGACACAGAAAGAAGGAGAAAAGCCTTGCTCACAACTAAAATTCAAAAAGGAATACAATAATTCATTTCTTCGTACCTATACTCATGTACCTATTTAAATAAGTATACTCTTAGAATGATGCGCCGAGTCGATTCGGCCAATAACCACTCCCACCTCCCATTTAACGGTCCTTTTCAAAAGCCAAAAAGAAGTGATATCTCTGTTGAAGCAAAACAAACTCAAAATTGGTAAAGGCAATAAGTCTTAAAAACTAAATTCGTTAAAAAAATGCTGGACAATGAGCGATGCTGCATTCATTTTGTCCAAATATTATTTCATAAATTTTATTGTGATGTTAACACTTTATCGACCGGTAGCCTATTTTTCGGCTTTTCGATTGCTTACGCTCATCGACCGGTAGCCTATTAATCGGCTTTTGGTTATCGACGGTTTTTGTCAGTGGGTTGCTCTTTTTATAACTACGCAGCGCCAACGTCGTTAATTATTTGCAGCTTTCCTCTCCAATTTTTTATCAATTATAATAGTTTTTTACCGTTTCTAATGGATAAAGAAAGTGCAGATGAAGAGTTTTGCTTAGACGCTCAAATAACCACCAAAATACTTCAGAGCCTACAAAAAGAGCACCAAAATCAGATCATCCTCATTAAATAGACATTAACAAATTTAATTACTGTTACCTTGAATTTATTTCATGAATGTAAGTGAATCAGGCAACAAATTGTATAAAACAAATACAAAATAAAGTATAAATATCAATAAAATTCCATTACTTTAAAACAAAAGGAATAAGCACAACACAATGCATAGTGAAAATTTAGCCGGTACTTACTGAGTGGCAGCCTCAACCACAACCGGTCGATAAAGTGTTAAGACTAAATTTCCTTTTTTTAATAAAATTAGAAATATAATATGACTTCTTCCATACCACAAACAAAAAAAACTTAAGCATTATAATTCATAGGTACTTATCTATTCATAATTCATGCAATGGCAATTTGAACGAAAAGCCAAGGCATTTATCGACAAGTTACTTCATTAAATTATTTCAATGTCCTATACACATATGAGATCACAAGAGATATAAAAGAAGAGGGCAAGCAATTACAGCACGGATGCTTTCAAATATTAAGCAGAGTGAAATAATACTCCTTCTATTTTGTAAAGACTTCAAATTTATTAAGGCATTGCTTGTAACCGCCGCATTGCGGCCGCCGAAGCAGCAAATAACCACCTGGACTTCGAAAACGATATCTGAAAACATTTCCTAAAATTTAATGCAATTTTTATCAGACCTAGTTGTAACATTATTGCGATTTGGCTGGAGCTTACTTGAGGCGGAAACACTTCAAATTGAATTAGAAATTTTTATTTAGTTGCATATGAACGGAGTTTTGAAAATTGAAAATACTCAGATATATCATTAATAAAAACAACGAAGAGTAATGGACCAGACTACTTCTACTTACAAGAAGACACGAGAAGAGACAACATAAAAATGAGAGAGAACATTGTCAACAGCAATTACATATGTACTTACGAATGAAAAATGCGATTTTACCCATTTAAATAAAAACAAAAAAACAATGAAGTGAAATCCAAAACTGAGCAATTTTGAGATGAAAATTGAGTTTTTGACTACGACAAAAGCCTTAGAAAAGTTCACATAGGTTGCATCGACTTGGAGCCTGTTATTGAAGGCAGACATACAAACTTCTCTGAATAGCGCAAGATTACTGACGATTGGCCTACCAGCATGAAATTGTGCTGGTTACTGAACATGTACTCTACGGCAAAGTACTTATTTTGTTTGATACTAATTTAGAACAAATTTGTTGTCGTAAGTTTAGTTTATTTAGCAACATATTTTTTATTGCCAGTCTTAAATACAGGTGTGATGAATGTGACACTTTCTACGCATCAAAAAAATCCCCTAATTCTAGTGATTTATTCAAAATCTACAAAAGAAAGTATGAAAGGGCGGGACATTCCCTAAAGAAATAAAGCGAAAAACCATCATCATCCCCATGCGAAGAGTTTTTGATACCCTGAATTTCATTATTAACAACATCGACGGTTAGCTAAAGAGTGACAAAACTAAAACTGGAAATAGCTTTCCAGCATTTATCACAATGGGTCAATATCAGAACTAAAAAAGTTCAGATCAACCGCCTCCCGTTGGAGTATGGTATTATAAAATACTTCAGAAGAAATAGCTGCACAGTAATTTTTGAACTTAAATGCCAGAAAGCCTTAATATTAGCTTCAACTTTACGAACTTACTTTCGCTGGGATTTTTTATTAAACCCCCTATAGCTGGAGTATTAGTTAGTTTAATTTGGTTTTTAATTCTCATTTCTCAAATTCTTTAGTATACCAAGAAATCTTGCTTATACGTTTTTGCAGAAGATTTCATGAAAAAATATTAATTTCAACGAAAATTGAGTTCCAGTCAAGAGCAACAACTTCGTCATTGACAATGTGTAAATTACAACGTTTAAAACAAAAGCGGTAAGTCCAATGTAGAGTCTGTCTAGCCAACAAGTGCTACTTTGGACTGAGTAGTAAAGTCCGCTCCCCACAATCAAAACTAACATTTTATGAGACTCTCAGCATGCCTGTCCTATGGAGGGTCTCTTGGAGTATCAGGAGAATTAGATGAATAATTTTGAAACTACATATAAAATTGAAGCAAATAGTAGGCGGTAAATGGTGATTATAAAGCCGATAAGGGATCGAAAAGTACGGATTGAAAAGTTTATATCATTATTAATGAAGACGAGGACAACTAATTCCAAAAAAATTGTTTTTAAAACTATTGATTTGAGTAAGGTCTAAACTTAAAAATGTATTCACAAAGTATGAATCCATAAAGCTATTAAAATTAGGAAATCAAATTAATAATATTGTAGGAAAGAAAAGCATAATTATTACTATCATACATAGATTTGCTGCATTACTAGGTGTGCAATTGATGAGCAGTAATAACCATGCATGCATCAACGCATAGTGAACAGATTTTAATTCGACAGAATCAGCGGATGGGCTGACGTAGCAGGAGTTATGAATCAGTTTGCTTACGAAAAACAAAGAATGTGTTAGAGATATAAGAAAAAAAAATTAACACAATGCCACTTCGTTACCATCTGAACAGCGGCTTATTGGACGAGTATGTGGACACATGTGAAATGGTCGGGCAGAATAAGTTACAAAAACGGTAATCTGGCCATACTGATCACCAATTGTGCTAATATGACGGCATTCATTGTCAAATTCGCTGAGAGCAAAGTAACGGTACCACGATAGGTACCATCTCATTATTCTTTATTCCACCATGGGCCAACTCTAGTATTCTATCATCCTTGTCATAACGTGCGAGTTCGGATGCTCAGCAAGGTTTGACTTTCCGCTGTGATGAAAAACTAACTTTAAATATAAATTCGGTTACCACGTCACCGGGTACTCGCCGCACTCCCCTTGTGAGAGCGGGTGGATCTTTTATAATATGGGAAAAAAATGAGGATTTTTTAAAATATTCGTAAGTAATGCCACCATTGAGAATTTTCTGTTTCCACATCATCATTGAGGCTTATATTTAATGTGCGGTTTGCCAGTAGGTTTATATCGCCCATATACATGCACACATGCCGCTTTGCACAATGTCTGCCGCTTTTTCGAAATTGACATAGAAAGCTCAGAACATGTGCTTTGTGAATGTCCTGCGTTGGGCAGACAGAGATTTCATCACCTTGGTGGTATCGTAGTATCCCCATGCAATCTTTGGAACAACAAACCTAAAATTGTACTAAAATTTTTAAAAACCTAAAACTCTAGGGTTACAAAAATAGGCCTTTCACAATAGATCAGCTCTGGTCGCAGTGCGTAATGGCCTTCTAATAATAATAAATAATAATACATGCAAATAGGTAAAGGGGTTTTCAATAACCGGTGTTAGGTGTTAAACAGGAGAACTGATTAACGATTTTTGATAGCTGAAATTGGATGGTGTTCATCTGCCCAGGCTTAATTCAAGACCTCAAAGATGGAATTCGTGAGGCTATCGAGGACATAGGGCAGCCACTTTGCATTTCATGAAAAGGATTTTGCCCTGTAAGCGTGGTCGTGGTGGTCATTTGCCTGATGTTATTTTCCACTATTAACGGCTTACCTTCCTCTTTATAATGCAATAAACATCCCATAATTTGTATTAAAAAATAGCATTTTTCTTTCAATATCAAAATAACACCTCTTAAAAAAAAATCTGTATATATAAATAATCTGAATCAATATAAAATATTGTACATAAATAAGAAAAATATTCCAATTAATATTTATATGAAATTACCTAAAGTGGAAACACACAAATAAAGAACACACGAAACATAATTATAAAGGATCAAATGAAATATTGCAATTTTTGAGCTTAACATGAAATATGGGTAAAAAGACATATTTGCAAAGCAATGAACAGAAAAACCAAAGCTATTAACGAAGAAAATCTTTAATCTCCTATAACATGAAAATGGTAAACAAAAGTATGCTTTTAAAATATGTCAAACTAGAGAGATTACAACACAAATTCAATTCAAATACCTATGATTTGAAAGGCAAATACAAAATATTTGTATAAATATGTACATATTTACGTATACACAAAATAAATTTAGCCATGAGTGATTGAATTTGAAAGCGCTCCAATTAGGCATATACAATAATATATAAATGCATACAAAAAGAATTTAAAAATAACACGAAAGGAAATAAGAGGCTTTGCGATAATCTTAAAACAATCTTTTATTAAAACTTTCACTTAAATTATTGCATTTCAGTGGAACTTATTTTAAATCAAGTAATTAAATATATGCAAATTGCGACACATTTCCATTAGGGATTGGCAGTGCTGCCAAGTACTCAAAGTAGTTTCTGGGCACGCTCTCGCATAAAAAGAGAGAATTCCGCATCGTATTAGCTACGGTTCAGACCATTACGAAAAGGTATTTAGAGGTGTTCTCTTTAACAGACAAGACCTCTGATCAGATTTGACAGAATCATGATTGTGCAAATTTCGCCAACCAAATCTCTTAACCCTTTCAATACTAACGAGACACATACGTCCCAATGAGTGTTTTCGTTTCAGTAAGTGGAAAAACGACAATTATATATCTACTGAGTGTTCATTACGTGTGAGACAATGTTTTCCCAGGACATTTTCTCAATTCCTAGAAATAATTTCTTTATTTATACAAGACGACATACTATTTAGATCACTAGTAATAGCTTTTCATGGTTAAATATTTTTCCCCCTTAAAAAAATCCCTATTGAAAGGGCTAAGTAACATAGTAGCCGGAGTTTTCCCCTTACAATTTCTTTTTTCACCATAGTTAAAGATCAAACTTCGTAACACTAGGGAAGGTTGCGCCGGGTTTTTACGTATGTTACCACTGCAATCTTGTTTTTCGACGTAAACAAACCGCTATCATGTCTTATGCGATGCCAGCCAATCGCCAATCTCTTCACGATGAAGAGAATCAAAAGGTGGCGCCGATCGTGGTACTGCTACTTTGTTCACAGCAAATCGGACAGAATCGCTGTGTGTTGACGTTGACCTTTGTGCAATTTACTTATGAGTGATTTGCGTAATTCCTTCTTCTTCTTGCATTCGTGATCGTATTTTCACAATTCTATCGTTCTTGTTTGATTTTTTCGAATTAAATGAGTACCGCTTTGCTTTTGGCTTCATCTCTATAAACCTTTTTACTATGGATGCTAAGTTGAGAGGATCAATGGACCTCCAGCTGGGTTGCATAGCTCAGTTGAGCTTGCCGAAGCCCCAGCAGGCAGATGATTATGTGTGATACAGCGCAAAATTAATCATAAAAATTAACTTTGTTGTTAAATTACTTTTTTACAGAATAAAAGAAAATAATTATTTTGGATAGCGGAAATTTTTATTTGGACCTTTACGCGCTCCACTGGTTGTCTGCTTGTGTACCACACCTATCACAAACTGGTTCACAATGGTCAAATGCGAGTGATGTACGAGGCCATGCCCAAAAATTATAAATATTCCGACAGTGTAATTAATTTTGCGTCACCATATACAACAATAGCTAGGCAATGATTAGAAGAGAACTGTTAACTCTCCTCCACTATGAGTTGGTTTCATTTCAAAAATTAACAGCCAGCTCAAATAAAATTTTACTAAAATGTGAGCGGGTGAACATTTTGTCACACAAGTAGCGCGAATTGTTCAATAAAACGCACAATAATAATTATATTTAATCATCAAAATTTCTTTTGTCGTGTTCAAAATAGGTTCCATTCGAAGCAATACACATATGCCAACGAATAGTCCAGTCAACAAGACACCTCTTAAACGAGTTTGAAGAGATCTTCTTCAACTTCTTCAGCGAATTCTCCGTAATGGCCTCTATCGATTCAAAGCGGCGTCCGCGGAGTGGCGCTTTAAGTTTTCGGCAAAGGAAAAAGTCACAGGGGCTAAATCCGGTGAAGACGGTGGTTGTTGGATGATATTTGTCAAGCTTTTGGTCAAAAAAGTGTTCACCATATGAGCTTTGTGAGGCGGTGCGTTATCATGGTGCAAGATCCATGAGTTTTCTTTCCACAAATTGGGCCTTTTCCTACGCACTTTTTCTCTCAAACGTTGCATAACTTCCAAATAATATTTTTAGTTTACTGTAGAACCATTTCGAACGAACTCCACGATAACCAAAGAAAACGAGTAGTATGACTTTCACTTTTGACCGACTTTGACGTGGGTTTTTAGGTTTCGGCTCATGTAGATAGTGCCATCCAGCCGCTTGTGACTGGTTTTTATGTCAAACTTATATACCTATATATACCATATGTCCCATCAACTGCTACGATGCGCTGTATAAACGTTGCGTCCGAATTCACTTGCTTAAGCATGTCTTTAACCACCTTCTTCCGATGAATTTGTTTGAAGAAATTCAACTCTCATGGAACGAGTCGAGCAGCCACGCGTCTGATGCCCAATTTATGGTGTAAATGCTAAGGTCATGAGCTACCTCCCTCGAACTTAAGTTATGGTTTTCCAGGACCATTTCCTTGACTTTGTCGATGTTTTCATTCGTTGAAGACGTTAATGGGTGACCAGATCAGGGCAAATCTTCCACGACTTCTCGGCTCTCTGCAAAAGCCTTATACCACTCGTAGACCCGTGTGTTTGTGTTTCGTCATAGGCTTTCTGCAGCATTTTCAATGATTCAGTATAAGAAATCCCGTTCAAAACATAAAATTTAAGACAAATTCTTTTTCGATATTTTTATTTATAGTGAAATTAGAGAGCACATCTGCGGTTGATTGATACAATTAAATGCCAAAACCAAGCTAATTTACAGATCACGGTCAAGCTCTATGCTGGACAGTTGTACCAACCAATTCGAACAAAAAAGATGTATGTGTGTTGCGCGCTTTCTAAATGAAGAATTCCCGGTATTTTTTTGGCAGGATGTATATAAATTTTGTCAATTCCTCTGCGCTTCGTGGGTAAATCACAAGAATATTCGTCAAATTTGGCAGCTGCAGCTTTTGAAAAATGACCACTATACACTGCCAAAGTTTACGCTAAGAAAACACGGTACAAAATTTTTAGCTGTTGGAAAATTTGATCTAGGCAATCCATTAGCAGGTGGAATTAGGTTCAGGAAGTGAAGAAAATGGCTGAGTCGCTTATACTATTTAGATTTGCAGGTTTTAGGGATATAAGTACCAAAACGTTTCTGCACTTTCCATGGCTATTCGCACAAAATTTGCTACAAGGGTTTTTTTTTCGTTGGCTAAGATCTTGTTGCTGTCCTTGTTTAGATATACAACTCCGGCATAAACGAAATTTACGGGTTAGAAAGCGAGTAAAGATTGCTCTTTTGCTACCGTTAAGCAGCGGGTCGACATTCAGCAAGTCTAATTGCTATCAGTGTGCAGATTATTGTATTTTATCCAGTTCAAACTGCTTATCTGAAAAACTTTGCCATAATTTTTGGTTGCATGAGCAGCATCTATGGTGGTAATTAAATCCTCTTGCATATCTAATTGAATATAAAATATGCGATGACATGATAAAATCTGACAGAGCGAAATACTTTTATGCTTGCATTTGATTAAACGCTTTGTTCGAGAAAATGAATGTGATTTATATTAAAGGGAAGATTTCACATTTAATTAAAGTTACCTCAAAATAAAATTTATAAAAGCATCTAAAATTAAATTGTATGCAAAATTTATTAACCTAGACTGACTGTCGCCCATATTAGGAACATTAATCATACACATATTTGCGTATATGTACTTACATACGCTACATCTAGTAAGTAGTTGGCATTCACTTGCAATGCAATGTCTTTTCGCTGAAGTATTGGCTACACATACGCCCACTCATAAGATGACTGTGAGGCGCGAGTGGGCAGTATTAATAAAAGTGCCATAATTTAGACCACTTACGACCACATAGATCAAATAAAAACGAAAGAAATCTGATTTATTGCTTGGAATTCGCAAAATTTCATTTAGTTTGCCAAAACCAATTTAACTGTTATTTAAGACAAACCAAAAATGACAAATGACCAGAAAAAGAAAAATACAGAGTAGAGCAAAAAACTATACGAGGCAGAGTTGTGAGCAACACATTGCTCACTGCGTGAACCGAGTGGTCGGGGGAATACTTTTGTATTCACGTACAAGCCGAGTAGTCAAAGTATCTGTGGCAATAAAAAGCAGGCGAAAATCCAGAGTGGCCAATGAGTCAGCAGAGCATAATAAGTAACCAATTGTATGTATGTAGTAAGCAAATGCTGCTAGAAATAAAGACATTCGTAAAAAAAACTCTGATAAATCTAGGGATTGTACATTTTCTATACATATTTACATACTTATATAAATCAAACAGTCAGTGATTTTCGCAGCAACAACAAAATTATTCACCGAAATATGAAATTCGTACATACTTGTAGATATTCGTATTAGGCATGGCAGTATTAGCAGTATTGCGGGATCCCGAGATTTCGGGATATTTATATTACATGTGAGGGATCAGGGAATTCGTCCCTTGATAATTTTCTCATATGCAGTAAGAATTCCATTAGCATTTTATTTTTTTATAGAAACTAAAAACATGAAACAAAAAACAAACTGATTTTTAAAATTAACTCCACATTTAGAAAAAAAAAAATAATAAGCCGCAACTAATTCATAAATTACTACGTATTTATTCAAGCTCAAGTTTAGGCATACAGGCCAGATGGAAAAAATGTTCTCTTATCTTATCTTAAAATTTCGGGGTAAGCTAAAAAAATTTAGAAACTCATTGTTCCTCCCCTTTTTTAATTTATTTATGCTTTCCATTAAGGGAGGCAACTCCTCCAGACAACGATTTTTTCAATCAATTTTTGCGTAAAAATGAGAGTATTTATTATTTTAAAATAAATTTTATGTCCATAATATTCATGCTTAAATGAATAGCACAAAATTTTCATTAAATAAGGAAAAACAAAATGGCGGCGCTACAGCTGCTCAAACTCGGCTCCTTTTAATTTGCGCTGGGGGATGTACAGCATCAATTGAAATTAACCAGACAAAAATGTTTCATTAAAATAAGTTTCTCCGCATTGCACTTATCTATTTTTAACAAAAAAATAATTAAAATTTGAAGTGAAAAAGACATAAAATACACTTTTTTTATAAAGAAATTTTTAGTAAAAAATTATATAAAATTTGAGATACATACGCACGTTAATGTATTAAAGAATGTCCTTGCAAAATTTTAAGTTGATATCTTGATTACTTCTTGAGTTATATTCGACAGCGCGAAGAAAAAACGTATTTCGAGCAAAACGCGATTAAAATTTTCGTTCTTACTCATCTTTCGATCGACGCTCATCACTTCATTGATTTTATAGAGACTATTTAGACTTTTTATTAAGCTTAAAACATAGAAAAGAAATTATTTATATTGTAAATGAATTTTTGAAGCAAAAAAAAAAAAATTCATCAAAAATTTGAAAGTAGCACCCTTGCACCTAGAATTGCCCCCCTT
>JAYXIM010034083.1:0-21562 GCA_037575425.1 Anastrepha fraterculus | reverse complement strand
CCGTTCGAAAAAAACATAACATCTCGAGGGCTTCAGGATAACCGTCTGTCCTCGTGTTTGCTCTGACATAAACTGTCTTCTACGCATAACGTAGGATTTATACCGGAAATCTTCATGGACAACTCAACGGATAAGACCCTCAGAAACATTAAGCTCCCTCGCAAGGGTCCTCGTTTATTTCGAAGAGTGCTCGTTAATCGCTTGCACTTGCTAAATAAATTCGGCAGATCGGTCAGTGTTATTTGCACAGATAGCCACGATAACTGCTTGTTTTTTCATTTCTTGAGTTAAGTTTTAGTCCTTCATGGCTTATCTCAGAATTAGAAAAAGGAGAATAATGGTTTCGGGAAGTTATAGCGACATATATGCATCTCCTCAAACCCCATAGGCACTCTGTATATATTAGTTGTTGGTTACCAATTGGACATATTTATATGTTATTTTAAATTCTGACTGGCCTACTTGTGCTTAATTTGTTCGTTTTTGTTTTTGGTTCTTGAAAAGAGGAAGAGTTGTATTACAGAAATATTAGTACAAGAAAATTGGAGAAACAAGTTTTAGTTTTTCGACTTTGGGATGGCCTAGTAGGCAAAAACATGAATCGCATTAAAAGTGTGATACTTTCTAAAAACCACAATACTTTCCTAATTTACGTGTAAAGGGTTGCCGGGATTTCTTTGTCCGTCAAAGGGTTATCCCCACTTAACTGCACGCACGGGGATTGAGCACTGGTATTTCGCATTGAGCAAAATGACAAATATACTCGAAAGTGTAGGAGGAATTTGGATATAGCACAAAAAAATAAAAAAAAAAACTGCAACAATTAAACGCGCAATAAACAGAAATTTGTACGTGAAAAAAAAGAAATTCACTGCACTGCAGTTTAGTTAGCTTTAGTCATGAAAGTTAAAGCGTTCATTTTGTAGTCGACTACCGAATTGCCCATCTGGTTTTTTCCTGGTGCCCAACAAACATGTCTGTGAGCATACGAGAAGAATGCACAATTACGTGAACAGACACGTACACATACATGCAACTGCATTTACACACGCCTGTAATTTGTGTGACAAATGTTGATTGAAAACGTCAATAATGCAATATGTGGGCCACTTCGAATATATGTATATGTGAAGGTAAATATTTTGCATGTGTATTCGTATATGTACTATACCTAAGTTGGTGTGAGTCAGCAAATAGTAAGGCAAGTACATAAGTATACACGTATTTATATATTTCCACACAAACATAATATTTTCATGCAGACCACAGAAGGATGTGTGTTAGCAAATTACAGCCGCTATCTACGAGTATTGGGTAAAAACTAGCAGACAAAAATTAAAGCGCTGGTCCGCCAGTATGTTTGTGTGAAAAGGTAGCTCGAGCATTAGTTATGTGGTTATTCGCTTTAAATCAGTTAAATATTTTATTTTCCTAGACTTTTATAAAAATTGTATGTGTTTTAAATGTTAGAATGAAAATGTAATATCCAAATGAGCATTCAACGAATGATAATTTCATTGAGCGTGCATTCTTTCATTGAATCTCCCTCATTTAATAAAAATAATATAACGTCAGCCTTGCAATATATATTAACATATATGTATATATGAGAATGAGATGAAATGAAAGAGATTCAACAAAAGAATGCACGCTCAATGAAATTTCCATTCATTGAATGATCATTCGGATATTACATTTTCATTCTAACAAATAAAATACATAAATTTATCATTTAATAATAAATTGTAATTCAAAGTATATACATATATATATATATATATATAGATATATATATATATTAGGCCGGGTCGATTTAGTGGGGAGACAAAAAAAACGCCCATTGCTCTGTGAAAATCATATTCTAGGGATCAAAATAAGCAACTTTGGCGAAGGAACCATACCTCTAAAACGAATTCTGATGTCCCCCAATTTGGGTCGAACGAAAAATCCCACTTTGACCCATTTAGAGTGCTCCAATCGAGTCCAAATGTATGACCGACCCCCACTAACTTTGGACGGCCGATCCACCCATGCCAGTGGCACACCCCCTGGAACTCCCCTGGGGGGTTCCCCATACAATCATTTCAAAATATCATTACTTTTGGCCTTTACATGAGAAAAGAAACTAAAAAGTTCGACCCAAATTGGGCGACATCAGAATTCGTTTTAGAGGTATGGTTCCTTCGGCAAAGTTTCTTATTTTGATCCCTAGAATACGATTTTCACAGAGCAATGAGCGATTTTTAAATCGACCCGCCCTAATATATATACATATACAGTGCACTCGCGAAAACTCGAACTAATGAAAACCAGCCCTGTCCGAGTTATCGAAATGTTCGAGTTTTCGAACGTTATGTATTTTTAATATAATATATATACATATATGTATTGGTTTTAACAGTTTTTATACCCTGTCCATTTTTATGGCATTGTTAATCAAAGAGATTATCTGGTTTCATGTTTTGTAGTTCATTGCCAGTTTATTTAAAAAAAAAACAGTGATCTTGGTTTCATGTTTCTTATTTTCTACCGCATTCAACACAGCCTTTTCGCGCAGTGATTGTAGCACATTAACTTTCCTCGGCTAATTTTTTCAGCAGTTGCTCATGCCCATTCTTGGCCTCGTTATTTATTTCAGCCTTTTTTGATAAACTCAAAACATTTAGTTTTCGCCCCATTATAAAACGCAAATAAATTTTATCTTAATCGCGCAAAATCCCGGGTATCACTGACAAATATCAATCAATTTAAAAGAAAAGTTCCGTAATTAGCAAGAAACCTAGCCAGTGCGGCGGCTTAGAATGAAACAAAAGACACACATAACGACACAAATTTTAATACTGGCCGTTACAGCACATGCAAAACGACAGTTTCTTACATGTTTTTCCATGAAAAAAGAAAATAATTGTTCGAGTTTTAGAGTAGCTACATTTTGTTCGAGTTTTAAAGTAGTCAATGGAGAAAAAAAAAGTTCAAGTTTCCGAATGTTCGAGTTATCGTGTGTTCGAGTTTTCGCGAGTGCACTGTATATATATATATGTATGTACGTATGTGTATATGTCTAATGGGCACTTACACTCTTTATTGAGTGTTTTCCGGAACTTCTCCTCCTATTTGTGTTGTGCACCTTGATATTTAGTCCACAAAATAGCGGGACCTACAGCTATATGCTGCCTCCGAATGGTAGATGAGCATCTTTTCTATGGCAGAAAACACTTGGAGGTTTGCCTTTGCCTGCCTGATGGGTGACCGCTTAGAAAACAAAAAACATTTTTCTATCATTTGGCGTTTCGAAACCGGTCTTTGTTTTTCGGCTTGGTCACTGTTACTCTTTGCGGACAGATTCGTGAGCAGTGAAGCTGTTCGCATTTTGCAAAACTGTAATATTTCTGAACCAGAAATTTTTCACAAGCTCAGATTTTCGCTACAGGGTAGCATAAGCAGGTTCTTAGACCATTCGACAAACCAACAGGAACACATCAGCCATGGCAATGTCAACAAGCGAGTTATTCACTCCGCCGAACACATGCAAGCATACCGACCAACCACAACCTACTTGTTTGTGCTGGCAAACAACCAAGGCAACAAACTTTCAAGTTCTATTTTCCGCTACAGCTGACCTATTTTCTGAGAAGTAATTTAATTGCTTATTCAGGATATACCGGAGATTTAGACAGAATTGCTACTATCCAAGGTATAATAGTGCTTGCATAAGCATCAATTGAGGTTATTTGACATTTTGTGTATAAAATGCTTCTTAAAATAAACAAGAAAACATACATACATATCTATTTGAAATAAACTATATATGTATACTAAATATACTGTCAATAAACCAAAAAATTGCTAAATTGTATTATTTACTAAAAGGCTATATTTCATTTAACATGATTGAAGCCTTCAACATTTTTTTCTATTTTTCTTTTCTAATGTAATGCGACAGAACAATACGATAAAGACTAACTAAACGAGTAGGAAAGCGGCCCAGATCGTACTCATATGCCTGCGAATTTTTAAATGAAATTCAATGTAGCCTGGCTATTAATTTTTGAAATCAAACAAATTCATCTACGATGAAAATTAAAGCTGTAACTTCAGCGAGGACGTACGGAAATTTAACTTTATCATTTAAGAATTAAGTGGGCGTAGTTTTTATTCAATTTTAATTATATTTATGTCGGAATGCAGTGAGCTGAAATATGTGCAACAAGTTTGCGCGAGTTTTATTGCGTTGTTATTGTAAAACACACTTTTACCCAAATCCTTTCCAAACTTGCTTATTTGCCCCTTTTCATTCGTTCGGTGGCTTTACTGCCTTTTTTTCCACTACATCGACTCTTGCATGAACTTCGAATCAACTACCAACTCCATTTCCTCTCAATGGGCACAGTGCTGAAGCAAATTTTATCCAAATCTCTCTGAAATAAATCTAAAGTATCTTTGCGTCTCGAGCCAGCTGGGCGGCTGCCATAGCCGAATGGGTTGGTGCGTGATTGTCATGCGGATTTCAGAGAGCACGTAGGTTCGAATCTCAGTGGAACACCAAAATGAAGAAAAAGTTGTTTCTAATAGCGGTCGCCCCTCGGCAGGCTATGGCAAACCTCTGAATGTATTTCTGCCATGAAAAAGCTTTACGTCTCTCCAATTGTCGTTGCTTGTCGAGCTAAATGAGTATTTAACGTTCACAATTTTTTTTCATTCAAAATTTTTCCAATGCTTTCTGCACCAATCTACTTCTTAATATTTTGAAAATTTTTTCGGTCACTAAAGTTGGTAATGGTAATGGTTGTATGGGTTACGCTAAGGCCTTTATGCGCTGCCACCAAAGTGATC
Source organism: Anastrepha fraterculus (assembly GCA_037575425.1). Classification (NCBI taxonomy): domain Eukaryota; kingdom Metazoa; phylum Arthropoda; class Insecta; order Diptera; family Tephritidae; genus Anastrepha; species Anastrepha fraterculus. Next base: position 16,729 of record JAYXIM010034083.1, on the reverse strand, counting down.
TATTGTGCGCCCCTAATTACTTAATTATAATTATTTAGTATACCGAGGAATCGAAGCAGTTCCTTAGGAGGGAACAATTGTAGGTCTTCTTCCTCTAGTAGATACGAGCCCAGCATTCTGTGTCTCGTGTGGCTAATGCCTCACAGTTGGTGGTTAAGTATTCTATAGACTCCTCTTCATTACAGCAGAACCTGATTGGTCTTATACTAGATAACTCTATTGTGTTAAAGTGTTTATTACAGGCAAAATGACCTGTAAGTGCTCCACAGAGTAGATTTTGCTCTGTTGGCATTGAAGTTGAAAAACTTTTTGGAGTTTAAGGCCACTTGTGCCATTCCAGTATTTCCTGATTTTAATTTGGATCCATTTTTTGGTTTCCTGTTTTATATTATTTTTGTTAAAGCCGAAAAATGGAGTTGGCCCAATAAATAGCCCTTCAGCCCATTTTTTGAATAAAAGTCTGCCTTCTCGTTTCCTTCGTGTCCCTCATGTCCTGACACCCAAATCAGTGCACTACCGTTACTTTATGGCACCGGCAAGAGTAGTTTTTACAGGTCTATATATTAAAGGTCTTTAAATAGTCAAATCCAATTTTTCACCATTTTGTATGAGGAAATTTGAAGGTCTTATTGCTAAAGAATAAATAGAATAAGATTTATAAGAAAATATTGGCATCTTTGTGGCGCCTTTGCTTTTGATGTCACGTCTAGAAATCCATATGGACTTTTGTAGGAAAAAATTCTGTTCGATTGCATGCACAGTGGCTAAAATGTTCAATGCGTTCAAGTGAAACGCAATCAAGGCGATGTATTTCATACAGAAGACCCGGCAATTTAGTTTTTTCTGAGGGGAATTGCATGAAGAGGGGAAAGCTTTTAAAGAAGTCGGTAATATAATGAACAGAACTCGTTCTACAGTTCAATACGTAATTCGACGATACAAAAGTTAGTCCTCGTTTGCATATAAAGGCCACCCAGGTCAAGGGAAGAAATTTTATAAACTTCATAAAATATTTATGAAAATAATAAAAAAGTGGAGTGTGATGAAACAGTTGGAAAGTATTGAAAAAAACACGAACGAATAGCGTGATAGAAGTCCCTTATTGGCCCGAAAACAAGAGCGCCCGCATCAATTTACAACTGAAAATATTATATAACTAATGATATAGACTTCGCCAAGCGCAAAGCACTAGAGGTAGTGCAACGAAAAGTGGTACTCTGAGTTGCCTTGTCTACTGCACTGTCTTTAGCGCTGCAGTCTTTGTGATCAATGTGAAACGAATGGATGTGTGGAACTCCAAGAAGAAACACGTTATCACTAGCCTCAGGGAATGAGAATGTCCAACCCTGTTGCGGTGGCAAAGCCGATGGGGCACTGAAACGACTGATAGATGGACAGCGAAATTCATTCCATCAATAGGCAAATGGGTCCAAAGGAACTTCTGGTAAGTGAATTACTTCTTAAGACAGTTCCTCCCAGGCCACGGATACTTCCGGAGATACCTATACCGCATGGGCAAGGCCAGCGATTCCAAGTGCATATACTTCGAAGCGCCAAGCGATGACGCTGAGCACACGTTTTTTAGTTGGGATAGATGGCTCACGGAAAAGATGCTCTGAGGAAGCAAATTAGCAACACCGCACCGAACAACATAATCGACAAAATGCTCGAACGCGAGGACATCTGGAATGCGGTAAAGAGATACTCCGAGAACGTACTGCGGAAAAAAGCTTCACAGGCAGAGACACAAGAAGACGATCCTACAGCGCTCAGACGTGGGTGTCGCTATCAGTGCGACGGCATTTTGAACTCTACCTCACCCAACAAAAAAAAAAATTTAATTATTCGAATAGCGGTAAAATTTAACTAAAGCACAACTTTTTGTACTTATTTTGTTGTTCTAAAGTATTATACACTGATGAAAGCAAATATTGCATAATTCAAATGGGTCCGATAGAAAACGGATACTGATAGATATTGATAGATACTGCATTTCAGTCGAAGAATACAAAGACCACGGTGAGGCATGGGTGTAATTCTGTGACAGAGCTAGGGTGTGTTTTAAGCGCAGGCGTCGGAGGCTACCTCAAGTATGCGCTCAAATGCTTGATCTCAATATCATCGTGAGGAATTGTCCGTAAAACTAAGGAATACAGCTTTTCGGAACACAAATGAACTGAAAACGGTCAACCAAATGTAATGACTTGCTAGAATCTATGCCAATATGTTTAAATGTCTTTGACTGAAACATTTTCTATAGTTGACTGGGTTTAAAGTGCAATTTTACTGACACTAATGTGCCAGCGAGAATTCGCAGCCTCGGACGCAAATTAGAGTGAATATATAGCGGCCAAGGCTATTAGTCACAAACTATGTGGGTGTATGTAGTAGGAATAGGTGAAGGAGGAGTTAAAAATTGAGTCAGGGAGGTAGGTTTTGATTTTCCAGAAATTTTGGACAGCATTTTCATTAGAATGTCACAAGAAATGCTATGAGTTGTGTATGTATGTATGTGTGACAGTACACAAATCCCTTCGAGTAGACATGTGCTTGAATGTGTCGTAAGCGAAAAGGAGTACCTGCAAATTGGTGTCCAATAGTGGACAATTTTATGCTATTCGTTGTAATTCAAATGTACGGCTTTGTCATCGAGTATTAGATAATGTGCATGACTGAATACGAGTATTCGACTGGGATATATGTACAATCACATGTGGATGTGTATATGAAGACATAGTTGTGTGTGATTTGTGGATTTCTAGACATTCTAGTGCGCATTATTGTACAAATTGCTTACAAACTGCAAGCAACATAAAAGCCAAGCTTTCGACTGTCATGCAACAACAAGAATGACAATGAGAAAATGCCAAAAATAAATTTCATATTCACATGCAAACTGAAAATAAACGTAAAATGTTTTGGCAAGAAAACCAAGAAAATAAACAGCCGGAAGCTAGATACTACAGCAAATTTCATTGTATTCTTTAGTTTGGTTTTGAGTTTTTGTGTTCATATTTATTTTTACTGCTATTTTTGAAGACATAGTCCAATTGCAAGCACTTACTTATAAAATGTCATGCATGCGCCGCACATCACATTTTGGCATGGCACGATATGCATATTTATCCACACATCCGAGTATGTGATTTTAACACTAGGACGCCAAGATTTGCTCAATACCTAACAATAATACTCACAAATACGAGTATCTGGATGTAAGCAAATTGATTTTGTATTTGAAGTGCACGAAAATGACATTAGCATTAGGCAACGAGATCGTCCATAGCCGCATAGGAAAGCAGTATTACTGGAGCATTAGGTATCGGCATTGCACTCGACAGGAAGAGTTTCAGGCTATAGCTTCATTTTGCTTGAAATGATTTACATTCATCAAAATATGCATACACACATATTCTGTATAGGGCGATTGTATGGCATGGCCATGGAAAAGGTTTTATTTATCCGGAAATTTTATCAATCACATCTTTTGCTGCTGCATTTCGTGCTACGAGTATTCTATTATTAGGAATGGTCTCCTGTTTTGCACAACGGATATTTAATGAAATCAAATTATATATGCACGTACAGGTATGGAGCAGTATATATATATAGACACATACAGATAGAACGACTGGTTTTCCCATACAGCTGAATTGATATTTAAATAGATTAAAAAAAGCTTGTTTTTATTTAGAAGATCCAGGTATACAATTATGGAACGACCGCCGCGGCTTCACATGGCGGCATGACTATGAGCGGTCTCATTTTCTATTACTCTGTTGCCTCTTCAAAATACCCTAACTGAAAAGAGAAGTACAGCGGGGATAAATCGCTCGATAAACTCCCCTCCGCTAGGGACAACGACACTCTTAAATCACAAATGCAGAATGTTCATAGTGGCGTTCGTTATGTAGCGCCATTTTATTGAGACCACAACTCATCCACGATTATATCGTTCAATTTGGACCAAAAAAAAATGAGTTACCATCGGTTTCTGAAGCTTTAGTCCATTGGATATCCATCGAAACCAGTGGCGAACGAATCTCAAAGCTTTTTTTTTTACTTCACTCAATAAGTACAACATTATAAAGTGTCTTTCAGAAGTGACATTTTGATGTCAGTAGTGAATAATTCAAAGACAATATTTCTTTTATTTCATTGATATTTGTGAAGTCGATAGATATACAATTTTACACGATGGCACAACGCTTGAAAATTTTTGAAATTTGTTATGAAAATGGTCGATCCTTAAGAATTAAGTGATTTTTCTGGTAGAAATAATCATCCGAATGAGTCGATAATTCAAAGGTTGATGAAAAACTTTGAAGGAACTGGTTCTGTCGAGGATCAAAAACTGGACGGCCTTTTCCTAATATTGCTGCTGTAGCGCAAAGTGTTGGGGAAAAGCCTTTAACTTCGATATCTCGACGTTCTCTACAATTATTCATTCATGAATCGACTGTTTGGCGGATTTTACCTGTAAACGTGCTCATGGTGGAGACTTAATTTTTCAAATATAATTGAAATAAAATATCTTAATATCTTGAGTAAAAATAGTGAAACCTGAAATAATCCAAATTTCGGCATGTTTTACTTTTAAACAAAATCTAGGCAAGTCTTTTGAAAGACTTTACATTACTATAATATATTTGCAATTATGTATGAAATATCACATCATCAAATAGCCATCTTGGCTTTGCTGGCAATAATGCAACCGGTCGCTCAAATTTTCAATGCATTGGTGCAATCTATGCGAAGTTAGATCGGCACAAAGCCGTCTTTGGCCCTGAGTTCGTTCAAAGCGGTTGGTTGACAAGCGTAGACTAAGGGTTTAACATAGCCACAGAGAAAATAATAGAGAATTGTCAAATCGCATAATCGCGTTGGCCAGTTTATGAACGCTCGCTCACTGTGAGATGGCGTAGTCGTAAATTTGAGTGTTGTGCGGCTTGTATGGTATGTAGCGTCATCTTAGTGGAACCGTAGCTCTGATATATTTATGTTCATGAATTCTGATCACAGAACGTCAGTGAACATTGCTCTATACTACGGATTGATCACATCAGATGAACCCTTGAGGACTGTTTTCGCTTCAGTAGTGGCAATTTTGCTTGGTGGCATACCCGCTGGGTTCAAAAATTTCTTCTTTGATGTCAAGCGAGATCACGGGAAGTTCGCCTTACGTATTTAGAACTGAACCGGAGTTTCCATTAGTGGTGCATGATGACGACAAACCTTAACGAATATTTTTGGCCAACCATAACAAATTTGTTGATGTCATTTGTAATTTTGGCAGTTGCTGAAAGGTAACAAATTGGAGAAGCTGTCATTGTTATTCTGGTCTTTTAACTCTATATTTGTGCTTGTAATCTAAAGAAATAAACGCGAAAAAAGATCAAAGAATTTTTTGTTTTTTCGAAAAGTGTATCGAAAATTTTCTCTATTTCAAGAGTTTGATGGTGACTTCTTCTTCTAGATTAGTCCGATAACCGGACCGCGGACGATTTTGACCGAGTTTAATAAAGCGAGCCGTTTCTTTCTCGAGCTAGCCGGCGCAAAGTGAAACCAAGTCCTTCTCTACCTGATCTTAACAACACAGAACAGGCCTTCGTCTTCCTTTGCTACCACCAGCTGGTACCGCATCGAATACTTTCAGAGCCGGAGCGTTTGTATCCATTCGGACGGCATGACCCAGCCAGCGTAGCAGTTGAATCTTTATTCGCTGCGCTATGTTTCTGTCGTCGTAAAGGTCATACAGTTCATTGCTTCATCGTCTGCGATATTCGCCATCGCCAAAGTAGAAAGGTCCAAATCTATCGGAGAATCTTTATCTCGTGAACATTTTTTTTTCTTTTTTCTATTTCTATCTATCTATTTCTATCCTTGCTTTATCTATACTTCCTCTTTGGAGAAAGGAAACATTCTTTGTCAAAAAATAAGAAATACCCCATTACATGCATTCTTATTGAATATAAAATGATCTCGAGACCTACTTCGCTCGACTTTTCTTTTCTAAAATTGCTTTGAAAATCTTTTTTTAGTCAAAGTTTCTTTTAGGCTCATTTGTGACGTATCGAGGAAAATATTTGCTTTTTTTTAATGATATCGAGTTTTAAAATAGGTGAAAAATTTAGAAGGTTCGAATTCCGCAAACTCTATGAAAATGGTATCACTTACGGAAAGTTCACGTACTCATTTTCCAAGTAAAAAAGCAAGTGCATATTTTCTTTCTTAAGAAAGTTAACCTTAAAGCTGATTAGATATCCCTAATTAAATATACCTTATACTTTGAAGGTCGGCCGCCGTAGCCAAATGGGTTGGTGCGTGATTACCATTCGGAATTCACAGAGAAGTCGTTGGTTCGAATCTCGGTGAAAGCAAAATTAATAAAACATTTTTCTAATAGCGGTCGCCCCTCGGCAGGCAATGGCAAACCTCCGAGTGTATTTCTGCCATGAAAAAGCTCCTCATAAAAATATCTGCCGTTCGGAGTCGGCTTGAAACTGTAGGTCCCTCCATTTGTGGAACAACATCAAGACGCACCCCACAAATAGGAGGAGGAGCTCGGCCAAACACCTAACAGAAGTGTCCGCGCCAATTATTTATTTTTTTTTATACTTTGAATCTCATTTTTTTCGGTCAACATTGTCTACTCAACTTTGATTAAAAATACTTTTCTCGCACTACGCGCCCACTCTTTAAAAGCGAAGTATATTTTATTTATCAATTTGATTTTTCTCTTTATTTGTGGCATCCGTAGTAATCCAAAATCTTTAAGAATTTCTCCATTGATAGGTTACATATAAGAATTTTTGAAATAAGCTTAAATATTCATGAGGAACGTAAGTATGTAATAGCATTCAAGTAATTAATTAATAATATTTGATGGTACATTTTTTATAGTTGAATGGATGATGGTTTTTTAACATCACGTCTAATTTATGCAAATCACTTGACAATTTACATAAAACTTCAAAAGGATTGAGCAAGATTTTAAGCTTGGTGAGATGATAACTTCTTACCTCTTAAACCTGCTCTCTTAAACCTCTCCTTACCATTTAAACCTCATGTAAATTGAGCATTACCACTTTCACAAAAATGTATGAAAAGAAAGACTTGGACGTCATATTTATTTACATCGAAAATGCCTTTTTCTAAATATATAGACTTTATGATTACCAAGACTAGATCTATGCTCATATCAAATGCCACTTCCTACTCGTAAGCTTAAAGCTTTCCTAATTTCAAAACCCAGTTTAGTCGTAATGAACCGCCTAAATGTTGCATAAGGCAGTCAAACCAATTTTGTAAAAGCATAGACATATTCTCTAACTCACGAGAGACTTCAAAGACAAAACCTAATCTGTAGATACACTTTTAAAATTGTAACTAACGCATCTCTTTCGTATTAGTAATCTATTTGAGTTGTACTTTAACTGATGAATGATTGAATAAATAATAACAATAATAAATCCGCCTCACGACCTCATTAGCTCTATATTACAATATTAGTACGCGCGCTGAAGCAAAGAACTCCTTTCATATTGCATACCAGTAAATATTCTCATGATTCTAATGACTGGGCTCATCTGCAATGAAATACGACATGAAAAAGGCTTGCCAGTTTGTGTCTATCATATCTTACATACAACTATTCGCTTGCATGCTTGTTTGTATGTATATATGCAAGTATATTATCAGCGATTTAAAAGCCATTTCCTCTCATTCTGCCTTGCTACCCTAAACCAGTCAACTATTTTGTGCCAATATGCCAAAGAGCAATAATTTCACATGCCAACACTCGCTGCTAAGGGAGGTCATTGGCCTCATAGCACCCAGGATTATTATTGTGTTAGCGAACTGACAAGTTGGATTGGTAGGTTTCCTTGCCGCATACAAACAAATATAGGATAGGACTGACATGCATGTACATTTCTGTGAATAGAAGCAGCCCTGTAGTAAAAATTGGCGATGGCTACTAAATGTATGTGCATTTTCGGACTGGATCCAAATGAGTGTGAATTGGACGTAGGATGGAACAGTTGGTGTTAAGTTTTACGGTAGCGTAGGCGCATGAATTTCGGTAAGAATAATCAAATACGGAGACTTTTAATACATATTTAATACCCGTATTTTTTAGTCGGCAGCCTTAAAACGATGTTTTCTTGAACCGAGTACTTGAGTCCCATTATCGGGTGGAATAAATATTTTAATATTCATATGGATGTGCATACATACATATAATTGAAGCATGTGGTCTCTATTAGATTTTTGGCCGCGTTTCTCCCCTAACTTTGTGGTGTACATTTTCACATTACTCTGTTTTATACTTTTCAAATGACTCTTCAAGGTCAAATGGCTTTTTAAGAAGCTTCTTCAAGTGAGAGAAAGAGGATAGTTTCTAATATGAGACTCGCCCTTTTCTTAATGGTTTAGCTCATTTAGCCATTTAAATGTGCTTTGGGTATTTTTACTCCAATTGTGAACCCAGAATTGTGTTTACCATACAAAAGTACATCGAAAAGAAGTCACATTTAAAAAACAGGGAATTTTGTAGATCTGTATAATTTAGAGTGTTAATTGTTATAAAGAATCGTTAAGTGAACAAAATTATAATACAAAAAATATATATATAATTGACACTTACACTTCTTTTAGGTATTTCGCCAAGCTCTTCCTCCTATTTGTAGGATACGCCTTGCCAGTTTAAGCTGACTGTTGCCGAATAGCAAATTGTTTATACGAGGAACTTTTCATGGCAGAAATACACTCAAATTCCACATCTTTAGAAGAACAGCTCGCAAAATGATCATAGCAAACGCTGACTTGAACTCGAGCCGCTTGGCTCGCTTAGCTCAGTCACAACAAATAGGACAAAAATTGATCGCCATTCATTCCTCACTGGCTTGCAGTTCTTAAATATCAGTTCCTAGACATCAAAAAACAAAATCTGAAACAGCTGCATGCATTTTTTCTAAGACTTGAATTTCGCATTTAATTTCTCATTTTAACATTACATTTTATTATTATTTTTATTATATGCTGGTATGACTTTGACATTTTTTCTGTATGTAATGTTCAATTTGGGATTTAATTACTTCCTTTCAAGTAAGCTAAGTTAGGGCCAAAAATGTTTGAAACAATAAAACGAAGAAAATAGCAAATAAAATAAGAAGTTTATATAAACGTCCCCTGAATCGAACACAGACCTTCTGAGTGTCACCACAATTTGTTTTAATGAATTGACTGAAATGGAATAGGTTCTGAATAAGTTTCGTAGTTCTGCATAGGGTGAAAATCATAGATTATCATCGTCATGCAAAAGTAGATAGAAGAATTCCTGTACCCTTACCGACCGCTACTGAAGTAAATAGTTTTCTGTTAGTTATGCACCGATTCTAAACTAGTTCGTTTTACTGTTGGTTATCAAGAAAAGAACGTCCAACATTTTTACACATATTTGCATAAAAGTGCACATTAGGGTGCCTCAATAAACAAAGTTGCGGTTTTTCCATCGGAGTATAAGTTGATTATATTTTACAATAAGTTTTGAGCCAAAAATGTCCGAATAATATAAAGATTCAAGTGAGTTGGACCGATTTGTAAATACTTCAAAGATTTCAGATCATTTTAAATAAATTAGTTTGTATACATTTTTTTCACAAAAAAATTGCTTTAGTAATAAAAAAAGTTTTAGTTTAAAAGGCTGTGAAAAAGTGTTTAAAAATTGTATCAACTAAATAAAAAAGATAATATATTTCTGGAGGTACTTTCAAATCCGTTCAATATAAATATTACAATTTTTCCGAAATATTTTTATCGAAGTCTTATTATTTATTTACTTTTGCAACTGAGATGGAAGAACAGCGCCAATTTTTTGTATTTTTTCGGAGAATGTTGCACCCTGATGTCATGTACTTTAACTGTTGTTGTGTGTACTCTTAGCTGGTGCGTGATTTCTCGCTGTTTCTAAACAAATTGTGCCAATAATTTCATGCCAGTATAAATATGGAAAATTTAAATTGCCATCAACGCAGTTGCAACCAGTTAGCATTTTTGCTGTGTAGTTAATTTGTTAACTAAATTAAAATTTAGGAAGCGCATTGTCACAAAATTTATTTATTTCCATGAGTTTGTGATAAATAATTTTTATAGACTAAAAAGGAATACTTCTTTATTGCTAATAAGTATTTTGTGACTAGTTCGAAGAAGATTTAAAAACACTATTTTTCGCACAAAAAATCAGTCGCGATACTTTCGCATAGAATATAAAATTATCGCATAGATTTCGCCAAAATAACATTTGAAACAAATCTTGTTTTGAGTTTTGCTAAATAAAATAGGTAAGAGACCCGAAGATTGTATTTGGGAAAATTGAAAGTTATGATTTCCAAAAATAAGAGCAATCAGTCATATCTTGAATAACATAAGGCTAGCTACTTGGTGACACACAATTAATCATTCAGTATTGTCTGTGAATAACTTTTTTATAAGGTAAAAAAGAAAATTTTTTAGAGTTGCGGAAATCTTTATTTTGACTTTAACTCGTCTGTTTGTGTACTGGAGCTGCCTTCACAAGTGTCATATAACAGGTGGCGCTAAAGTAATCCTCCTATCAGAAAATGCTATACATTTTGCGATTGGCCCCTAATGTCAGTTCTGTTTTGACATTTGTGTAGTAAACACATGCGAAATACACGTTAATAAACAATGTTACGCTACACTGCTCCAGAACGCGGAATATTGCTGACTATTTATTTGACCAATAACACAGGCCGACAAAATTTAACCAACATTCAGACCCATAAACCAGACTATATATTTCCGAAGGTTTATGATGCGCTGAATCCAAATCTGGCCTCAGAATTGCTCTATCAGCTCTGGTTTTCGAGATATCCTAACCTAAAAGTGCAAAAACCCCCATTTTTGCCCATATTTGAGGTAATGTAGCCTTGCAGATGTTTTCTTGCCCCAAAATTGAAGGATGGCATCTTTAAATACAATCCTTCTTTTTTCAAATGGCGTTTTGTTTGCTCAAATATCATTTTTTTCGCAGAGATATCGCATTTTGAAATTTTCATGTTTTTTTTTGTATTTTTTGCACTTTTAGGTTAGGATATCTCGAAAACGAGAGCTGATAGAGCAATTCTGAGGCCAGATTTGGATTCAGCGCATCATCAAGGACGGCATTACCTTGTGGTACCTCCAAAATGGAACGATTGGCCAGGAAAATTGTATCTTATCTAAATAATATTTGTGTCCGATCTAAATGAAGGAAGGGCCGTAAGGGTATTTAGTTTGAGCGAGTTATTTAAGTCGTTATCGAGACACACCCATTTATCCAAAAGTTGGCGTGCGTCGTATTTATTTTTTAGTATTCATTATTTTTACCAAATTTGATTAATTTCTTGTTTATAACAGAAATATCAGTCTATTTTTATTTATTAAAAACTAGCGTTATATAGGAGGTGGGCGTGATTACCGACCGACTTTGCCTTTTTTTGGCACAAACATGCCCTGCATTAATCTGAGTGTGAGTACAAGTGCGCACGGATATACAAAAGTTTGCACACTTACTTGTACACACACATTTTCATGTACCATACATATGTATATTTATATGTGTACATACCACTGATGTCGTCGCGGTGCTTCTACTTATGTCACTTTGACGCTATTTATCGAAAGTTATATGAGAAAAGTTCTTAAGTTTCGCTGCAAACTAAAGTGCATAATATTCTTGAGTCACTTTTACTTCAGCGTAGTTAACTGTTCGATACTTAAAACTTCTGCATTCTTTTAATAAATCAAAAGCAGAAACTTTAAAAAGTTTAGTGGCTTAAACAAGAACGAATTTTTACAGTCAAATATGTACAAATATAGGCATAATACATACATACATACATGTAAAAAGTACAATTTTTATACCCGGGCGCATTAGCGCACTTTAACGATTGTATGCAGCAACGTAAAGGAGTCGAGAAAGACATGTAATACAAACTGTTCAGAATGCTGAGAGAAATTAATTTAGCCCTGTATATCCATTATTACCGTTCCCATTATAACAAAAATTTAAAAATTAACAGCCGAGCAGCTCAAATTAAATTTTATTAAAATATGCGTAAGCTCGATCAGTCCGAATCCAGGATTTCTTAATGTTTTTGGATATGATTTCATGTATATGGCCTCTAGGTGTGGCGCATACACGGCTTTATTTCAAATGTTTACACATTCTTATCTGTAAATTAAGTGTGGCCGCCGTAGTCGAAAGGGTTGGCGCCGGTCTACCATTCCGGAGAGCGAAGAATGACGAGCGAAGCAAAATTGAAAAACATTTTTCTAATAGCGGTCGGCCCTTGGCAAGCAATGGCAAACCTCTGAGTGTATTTCTGCCATGAAAAAGCTCCTCATGAAAAAATCTTCGAACGCGTATAAGAAGCATATTTTGTATTTTTTTATAAAAGTGGTAAAAATACAACAACTACTGCTGCAGAAATAAACACTGTTCACGGAGAGTAAGGACTGAGTGTAAGGACTGCGCAAAAGTGGTTTCCAAAATTCCGAAGTGGTAACTGCGACGTGAAGGATGCCCCGCGCGCTGGTCGTCCTGAAGTCTTTAACTCCGACGCCTTGATCGAACTCGTGAAAGCTGAGCCAAATTTGACAGTCGATATGATAGCTCAGAGGTTAAATTCATCGCATGGAACAGTTCACAGGCACCTGGTTCAGTTGGGAAAGAAGTTTCAAAGCTGGGAAATGGGTTCCGCATAGACTTTGCATCGACAACCTTCAGCAGAGAGTGAATGTGTGCTATCAGCTGCTGCAACGGCTTGAAAATGAGAGTTTTTTGAACCGTATCGTTACTGGTGATGACAAATGGGAACTTTTCAATAATCCTGTTTGCAAACGCCAATGGTTAGATAAAGATGAAACACCAGAACCGACCCCTAGAGATGGCCTTCACCTCAAGAAGATTCTCCTGTCTATTTGGTGGGATGTAGCCGGTATTGTTTATTATGAACTTCTGGAACCAAACCAGCCGATAACTGCTGATTATTATTCCAATCAGCCATCAAACCTGAATGAGGCACTTAACAAAAATCGACCGTGAGTGAATAGATGCAAAATTTTGCTTCACCACGACAACGCAGGACCTCATACCGCAAGGCAAACATTAGACAAGCTGAACGAGCTCAGATGGGAGCTAGCGCCGCATTCACCATACTCTCCAGATATTGCTCCTTGTGAATATCACCTTTTCCGTGGACTTCAATCCCATAAGAGTAACAAGAACTACTCCTCAAAAGAAGCTATAAAAAGGGATATCGAAGCGTATTTTGGCTCCAAGGACAAACAATTTTTTGAGCAGGGAATTAAAAATTTGCCTAAACTTTGGGAAGGTATTGTAAATAATGAAGGATAATACATTTTTGATTAATAAATACTTTCAACATCTTATTAATTTTAATTTTCAAACCAGCTTTAAAAACGCACGAACTTATGGACTGACCGATATTTTCGGGCAAGAATTGGCACTTCGCGGATTTTTTAAAAATTTGTATGGAATTTTATATGCTGTTACAACAGCAACAAAATATTATATTAAAAACTTCACACTAAAAGTTATTTGAATAAAATTTACCGGAATTTTCAGCTAAACCAGCGGAAGCTTTATTTTAAATGCATCATTTTCTAACCGTCAATATGAGGCAAAAAAAACTCATAAAATATTAGATAAAAAAATATATGGCCTACTCTGCATGGCAGATGCCGCGTATCGAATAAGATATAACATCAGTGGAAAAAAGGATCAGAGGAGCACCGTTGAAAAGGTGTCTGGATTCTGTCGTAAATGATCGAAGGGCAATGAGCGTTGCCGATTGCAAAGAGCCAATGAATGATCGAGTAACATGAAGTAATGTAGCTGCGGCTGCTAGGGTCTGGCAAAGACTGCGAAACGAAGAATGATTATGATACCAATTTCCTCGTAATTGTATTGTGTATTGTTGAAACAAGGTTTCCCTTATGTAAGTCGCAAGTATGCAGCAGTTGAACTTCAACAATTTAATTTTTATGGCTATAGGTCAAGCATTGGCATAAGTTCCCCTCTAACTTTTATCCTGAACCAGTCAAGTAAATATTCCCGAGGGAACACTAACTTTGATGTGATGATTAATTCCTGTTGTTAATTCCTTCAGATCCATGCTTTAATATTACGAGAAAGACACCAAAATACAAAGAAAGCGCTTGCCTTAACATGAAGTTGTTAGAAAACAAGGTGGCTCAAACTTAATGATTCTATATTTTTTAACTTTTATTCGCTTTTTTACTATATACAAAAAAAAAATTAGTACAGTTTTAGTGATGGAAATCTTTATTTTCACATTTACGCTGTCCATTGTTCGTCTGTTTGTATATTCAGCAGTTTAGTTCACAATTGTCAAATATAATTGTTGTACGATGCCATTTGCAAGAATTATAAACATACCGATACGGAGATAATAAAAAATAAATAATTGGCGCGTACACTTCTGTTAGGTGTTTGGCCGAGCTCCTCCTCCTATTTGTGGCGTGTGCTTTGATGTTGCTCCATAAACGACTTCGAACGGCAGATATTTTTTATGAGAAGTCTTTTCATGTAGAAATACACTCAAAGGTTAGCCATTGTCTGCCGACCGCTATTAAAAAAAAATCTTTTTCTATGATTTTAGTGTTTTATGCATGGGAGATTCAAACCTACGCACTCCCGAATGGTAGTAACGCATCTACCCATTTGGCTAAGGCGGCCGCCCGTGGTATTAAATTAAAGAATTACAATAAATTTTTACTTTTAAGGTACTAATGGACTTATTTATATTTATAAGTAAAATCTTATAAGAAATATTATAAATAAATATTTCTATACACAAAGAGTATCAAAAATTCATATAAATTTCAGAGCTGTATTAGTTTACTCCGCATTCTTGAATAATACTGATGACCTTAGGAATATAAGCATCAGTCAGATCAGTGGAATTGCACTCAAAAGAAAATGGTTTAACGAGAAATAGCGGATAAACTACTGCTATGTTATTACAATGGATAGAGTGAGTTCATCTAGGGACCGACTGTCACATTCCGCATCTCTATACAACAATTTTTTGAACATGACCCGCTTTTAAAGCAAATGCAATACACAAATTTATGATTAATTACCAAGTTACGGAGTTCAGGTAGCATAGAAAAGGTATTCAGCTCAAAAAAAAAAAAAATATGTATATACCCTATAATCAAAAAGTACCGGGAATGTTTAATTTAAACGAACCGCGCAATAAGGCATTTGAGAGATGCTGCACGTCGCAAACGGCCGGAAATGTGGGCAAACAATTCTTGGATTTTGCATGATAATAGCGTATCTCAGTGAAGTTACCACTTCAACTGGAACTTCAACTTCAATACCACTGGAAGGACATTTCAGTCGATAGAGGAAATGAAAGAGAATGCGAAGGAGCTGAAGACCATCCTGGGGTGCATCCAGGACTGGGTTAAACGCTGGCACATGTGTGTTGCTTCAGGCGGGTCATATTTTAAAGGAGATATAATAAATTTGCCTGAAATTTAACTCTGTGTTGCTTTATTTAAACATTCCCGTTACTTTCAGATCGTAGGGTATATATATTTCCTTCTTATGTATATCTTATTTATGCCCTGTTTTCCTCTTTATGCATGCAAAGGGTTTTCCAATAACAGGTGTTATTGCTAAATGGATTGCGCTATCGAGAGAACATGACTTTTTTATGGCCGGAATTGGTTGGTATTGATCTGGACAACATTTATTTTCAACAAGACTGCGCTACGTGCGACGGAAGCAACGAAACCATTGATCTTTTACGGGGAAAGTTTTCGCACCGTATTATCTCTCGAAGAGGTGATCACAATTGGCCACCGAGATCTTGTGATTTAACACCTTGTGACTTTTTTCTTTGGGGCCACGTGAAAGAGAAGGTCTACGCCAACAGCATTCAAGACCTCAAAGATGGAATTCGTGAGGCCATCGATGACATAGTGCAGTCACTTTGCAATTCGGCTATGGAAAATTTCATGAAAAGGATATTGTCCTGTAAGCCTGGTCGTGGTAATCATTTGCCTGATGTTATTTTCCACTATTAACGGCATACCTTGCCCTTTATAAGGAAATAAACATTTGATCATTTATATTATAAAATAGCATTTGTTTTGAATATCAAAATAACACCCCTGTTTGGAAAAGCCTATTCTACAGTTTGAATATCTGTAGAATTACCAATCTAATTTCAATTAATTTTCGTGAAAAACCGCGCTCTTACCGCACAGAAAATGTTTTGGAATGTTGAGCTTAATTTTGTATGTTATTCAAAAACTTTAAATTTAAGATACGATTTTTATAAATTCCAAGATTTAACATTATCATCACACAGGTTTTATTTAGCTCTGCGTTTTGAGTTCAACTAAATGAGACTAAATGCGCCACACTTTTAAGTCTTGCTTGCCACCCTGAAAAGTCCGACTTACTCCACGTTCAAACGACTTGAGTGCAGATTGGTTTAGAGCTTTCAATTAACGTCAATTCGCCTAAGACTAAAAAAGCTACTACCAGTTTTCTACATTCAATTAGGTTTGCATAGTTTGGGGAAAAGGAAGCTTCGCGAATGTTATGATTACTTAAATTTTATTTTCTGTTATAAAAAGTTTGCTTTAGTTTCGTCTTTTT
>JAYXIM010034075.1:0-12131 GCA_037575425.1 Anastrepha fraterculus | reverse complement strand
CGATACCACTTCGTCGGTGTCTGAACAACGACTAATTGGACGAGTGTGTGAATATGTGTAAAATTATCGAGCAGAATTTGACTGGCGAATCCCCTGTGATGTTGTAGACAAAGTTCACCTCACAATTTTGTTTTTCACCATAGTTAAAATTGGTGATACCATTTAAGCCATGAGTAGCGTTACGAGCATAATTTTTATTGAACTTATTATTGAAATTGCAAAGAATTTTAGGAGGTGTAAAAAAGTGAATACTTTAAAGTAAAAATGGACACTTAGAGCAAGAATTGGTGTTCTACTTTCTTCAAGTTGATCAATAGCAAACGGGATGTGTAAGATGGGATAGAATAAAAACACCCTTATAATTTGACTACAAATTCCAAAGATGCTTTCTGCATACATTCGATCTTGTCAATTAAAAATATGTGGTATGACTTCGAAATAAACGCGACATATTTCCACTCCGAGCGCACAAATACAGTAAAACACAATCTCAGGGCATTACAAACTTATTTTTAAGATTTTGCTTTATTGTGATGATATAAAACATTTGTTTTGGCAGCTGTAGTTAACTCCTTATCCTTTGGCATTTGCCATATATCCACAATTGCAAATGAAATTAACCCAAATATTGGTTTTTTAAGCTGCTTGAGAATTGTGGATATCGATAACTATGGTTGCACAGCTAAGAATGACAAACTGTGTCGACATTTCTTTAAAGTAAGGTTTGGCAAGTCTTCATGAATCGTTTAACGCGAACACAATGCTTCTAAATCGTGGAAATTTACTTTGGAAAAAATACATCTTCTAGCGATATGCATAGACCACTTGGTCCATTTTACGTGTGGTTTACACTCTGGCGGCGTCATCGGTCCTTACTTCTTGCGGAATGAAGAAGGAGTAAGTAAAATACTTCTGAGATCACAGAACCCAATTTTGATGCACGTTTTTTGTTATATATTCTTAACGGTACAATATTTGTTCGTGCTGACTGCCCAATTTTTAAAAAAAATGTGCAACAATTATAATACATATTTGATATGTATGCATCCATCTATTTAGGGCTTAACAAATTTGAAATGTGTATATGCAAGGAACTAAGCAAAAATCTTCTGTGCCCCACTGTATATGCGAGTGTTGGGTAAGCACATATGCAATGCAAAGTAGTGAGATCTATTTAATCCCATACATAGTAATTATACATAGGAGTATATAAATTCTGTAGCATCCATATAAAGTAAGTTTGCAGCTTCGTAATAAATTGGTAACATGGAATTGCTGATACGAGTTGTGTGCAGAAATTAAATATGCGATGCTTTCATAATGCCTTGATTAGTGAAATGGTAGCAACACAGGTGTGGCTCTAATTCCAAAAACTGTGTTAAATTTTTAATTTGTTTGTGTTTCTTATTTGCGCGTGTATTATTGGGAAATATTTGGAGAGTAGAATATATGAAGAAGAGCGATGGTTCTTTTCTTTCCAAAAGGAAATTAGTGCGGTAATATCTGATGGAATTTATTCTGTATTATAAATTGACCGGGAACTTAATCGAGAAATTTTACAAATTCACCATAGTTTCTTAAAACTTTTGGCATTCGCTTTTAAGGCGGATTCACCGCTCTTGCCCGGACAAGTTATTATTTATTCTCCTAATTTTTTGATCGGAGAGAGTGCAGTTGTGCGGTTCAACGTTCAGTTTGACACATTTCGTTTTCTTCTGAAATAAAATCAAATTTTCATTTTGATACATGTAAGTTGCTACCAAATGCCCAGAAAAAGAGATGATGACAATCCTAGTCATCAAGTTGTTCAGATAGAAAATCCAAATAATATTGATCCGAACAAAGAATGTTCAGCAAGAATGATAGATTACAAGATTGCGATAACCGTGGGAGTAATTTTGGCTGAAAACAATAAAAGGAAAAGAAGAAAGAAAGAGTCATAATAGGATACATTTGCTTGTTAATAACTATAAAAATTAAAACAAGTGCAGCAATAAAATGAAAACAAATGCCCACTTTATTTAGAGCAGAATACTTTCCAAATTCTCCGCACCGTGAGTCTTCAGGAAATTTTCATTGCGCTCTGAGAGACTCAGAACAGAGAAATCGCGTGCACAATTACCAACAAAACTTTTACGAACAAAAACGGTTTACATTTACAAGGTTCGGGCAACCGAATCAGAATTGTGAGAGTAACTTCAACTGCCACGACATCTGCTCACTAATTTCATACACTCGTCCGCGAATTCCGTTGTACAGACGGCAACCAAGTATCGCCATTAAGAGCTACGTATATTACCAACACAATTTCAGTTTCCCCGTAAACAAATCGCTGTCATAACCCCGCTTTTGTCAGGAAATCAGCCGGTAAACCGGTCTGATGTTGGCCACACCTTCTCATTATTTTCAAAACAATGGATCAAAATGAATTTCCTGTCTTAATTTTACACTTCTTCTTGATGGGAAAAATACCATAAGAAACCAAAATAAAAATTTGGTTTGCTGACTTTAAACGCGGCCGCAGAACACCGATTATGCACAATGGAGTGGCCGTTCAAATGGGGCGGTAACACTAAAAAACATGAAAAAAAAAATTCGTTTTGAATGATCGAAAAGTGAAGTTGTGTGAGTTAATTGACATCGTAAAGATATCAAAAGAAAGTCTTGATTTTATATTGCATAAGCATTTGACTATGAGAAAGCGCTGTTCAAAGTGGGTTGCGCGTTTGCTCACTTTCAAGACAACGCACCGTGTCACAAGACAATCAAAACAGTGTCAAAACTACATGAATTGAACTTTGAATTGATTCCATGTCGACTATTTTCGCCAGATTTGGCTCCCAGCGACTATTGACTGTTCGCAGGCCTAAAAAATGATCGCGGGAGGAAGTTTTGCTAGAATGAAGAGGTTATTGCTTAAACTGAGGCCTATTTTGAGGCAAAAAATTAATCGTTCAACAGAAGTTAACGTGGCGCTGAGATGATTGCGTTGTTCTTGATGGAAATTACGTGGCTGAATAAAGCTAATTTTGAACGAAAAAAGGAATGTTTTCTTTGTTAGGCACGGGGCTTTTCAGCCCACGTGTTATATCATGTAATTCTTACATGCATTATCCCTCCTTTGCCCTAAAAAGAAATGCTCTTTAAATAATGATTTATTGTTATGCTTTTATGTGTTTCCATAATTCTCATAAAAATTACTAAGTGTCGAAATTTGGCAGATGTAGTACACTGAAAACTGAATTATTTCTTCAACCGCAGTAAAAAATATTCTAACAAAGTTGAGGCAACTTCAGATATATTCACTCGGGCTAGCCTAATTATGTGACTTTCTCCTTTCGTAATATTTTTCATGCTAAATTTTTGGTAGATTTTTTATCAAAAGTAGCAAAATGTTTAACCAAAACTTTATGCATCAAAGTTTCAGAATTTATTTAAAATTCAAAAAAATGTAATAACTTCCAAAAGTTGTCATCATAATTTTCTACTTTTTAATCACAATTCTTGCCATAAGGTGTTAAAAATTGTTCTCCATATAAGTAAAAGGCTTCCCGGCATGTGCTTTTCACAGATAGAGCTTTGTATTTATAAAATTGTCTTTGCTTTTTTGGCATAAAGGAACATTTACTCAACTAACCTTAAATAAAGTGTCCACGTTGCTGCTTAACCACACATGCCACTTGCAAAAATGTCAGGCTATATTGTGCCATATATGTAGGTATATATAATACAAGTATGTACAAGCGTGAATAGAGCAACCGCCGGATAATTTTTGAAGCGCCTGAGTGCAGCTCATCGAGCCATTTTGAGGTAAATTTGTGTTCACCTTTTTAATTTTTTATCCATAAGAGTAGTAAGAGTCTATCAGTGCATGTAGGTGTGCAAGTATGTGCATGTGTAAGTAGCTTTCTCTGTAGTTCCCAGTGTTTCATGCATGTGAACTCATTAAAAAATTTCGGAAAAATTGTAAAATTGCCGCATATTGGCGGGTGTATGGCATATGAGTAATGCACACAGAATTTCCATGTCGACGATATCCCAAACTGATTAATATTTCGCGAGTTCATTATAGGAAGTGCTTTCATTCTTTCCTTTTAGTCGCAAGTTTTTGGCACTTTGAAATTTCATGTGGTTCATGTTCACATTCACAAGGAAACTTACAATATACTGACACAAGTACACGTACAAGAATGTTCGGAAATGCAAAATGAAGCAGTTTGTTTTTAAGGCATCCCTCCATTTCTTTACAGTTTTTTGTGTAGAAGAAAATTGTACGACACTAAGCTCGAAATGCCGTCCCATGCGACCTTACGCGTCGGCTTGGCTTAATGGCAGCTGCTTAACGGAAGCTGCAATTTTCAATTGCTTTACTTGCAGTACATCGTACGTAGATCTGTAATTTCAAATGATGCCACTGCAAATATCACAACAGGCATTCTTCAATTACCTGTTAATATTCCCTTGTGTAACAGAATTCAGCGCATACAATTTCGTAATGTTAGTTCGCTCTTGCAAAATGCCCAACGGGATATTCGCTGGGTGGCAAGTAACACTATCTTGTTGAATTCACACGTAATGAACATACAGTTGTTCACAGCCAACATGATGTAAAAGGTATTAGGGTTATAGTAAATTAGATTTTGTCAATAACAGCTTTGGCCCTCTTTCAAACAGATTTCACCAACTCTCTATTATATTTATATTCATAAGCAATTTTCTGCCATGTCTCTTTCAACACCTTTTTCAGATCGGATTGGTTTGGAATTACTTGTTTTCGTAATTCCTTTATGTACGTTATAAAGAACGTGCAAGTATGGCTCAATTCCAAATGAGCCGCTATTGTTTAATCGTCGAGTTATGCATCGGGTCATTATCCTGATAGCAGCTAAAATTTGCTTTAGTGTTTGAGTTTGTGACACTTTATAGCAACTTTACCTTTAAGATATCTCAATGCTTAGATATTTTGAAATGAAATGAAATTTGAAAGGTCGAGCCAAGCAGAACCGGCAGACTTGATCACTACCAAAACACCCAAGCTAAAAAGCCCATTGTATTTCAAGCTCTGTAAAGTGAAAGGGTAGATAGTCAAGGAGGAGAGGAGAGAAGTAACAGAAGGAAAGAAATTGGATAGAATAGAGAAATAGGGGTAATTAGACCTGTAAGAATTTTTCAGATTGGTTGATAAATCAGAAAATGTCCTCCAGTTTAAGAGAACGAATTTTACTCATTCTCACGACAATGATTCCAATTGTGGCCATATGTTGACCCGATGGATTGTGTTGCGTAAACCCATGCAGTGTTCTGTAACCCATATCACCCTCTTTTGCAACAGAATTTAGCTTCTTCTTACATTCTTAAACAAGCTTTAAGGTTTGCTTTGCGTTCTCCAGAGTCTTTAGTGCAGTCTGACTGTCACTAAAGACACCAATCTTTTTTCCGCTATATCTCCTCTCAGCGGAATCGACGAACCCAAAGTTACCCTTAATTAGCTGTTAGAGTATTGACACGATAAACACCATTCACAATTTCAGCGGCCTGTTTTGCATTTTCACCTTTATCAAAGAATGGCTGTAAAATGTACCGAATTTTATCTTTGTGACTTCCATTGAGAACATTCCGTAATAATTTTAGAGTAAAATGTCACCTTACCAACGAGCATAAACTTTAAATTGTTTGATTGATACTCTACGAGTTATCGAAGAATGCAGCCATCTGCCGAGAAAATAATGAATTGGGGAATGAATTAAAATTCAACGAAATAGAGTGGTTGAACAGCCAGCGTTTTTGAACGACAATAAATTGTCAATATTTTCAGCAAGCATTGCGCTTCAGCGGTTTACAGAAACACAAAGTGCGCGCTGACCGCTGACTTTGAAAATAAAAGTCTTCGCTTTTCGCAGATGATTTCCGTATTTTTTAGTTAACATATTACAACTTAAAAGTTATCAATTTTGGTTTTCTGAATTATGAATTCAAGTAAACGAGCACATTTCTTAGTCACCTAAAAATTATATCTTCAGTACTTGTCACTTACTGAGCGCTGACTTCAAATAAAACATACTAGAAAGTGTTTATCTCGGTTTGCTAATTTAGATTTTATATTATAATTTTTTTTATATTAACGAACAGAACGCAGCAATACCGCAAAGAGTGTGATGTTTTTTTAGGAAACTTAAGGTAATAAAAAAATATGATGTATTATTTATAGCCGAATTCCATACTAAACGTTGGAGACACCAGCACTGCTTTGCAGTTTGCAGATGCATGGAAAGTAACCAAGTCATTATACTAGATACTTTGGACGCAAGTGTATACGGTAAATTTGTGTTAGTTCCAGCGCCTTTCGGCTTTCTCTCTATCTTCTTAATTAACTTTGACTGATCTGGTTTGGAAAACCCTTATGTACCAAATTAGTTAACTCAGAGATTCCTCATACGCCACGTACACCAATCAATGCCCTGCTTACTGCAACAATAATAAGGAAGTGATGCAATTTGTTACTACGTTCAGTAACAGCTACGCCAATTTTGTACAGCAACTCTCTAATACGTGTGTGTGTGCGTGTTTAGGAGTCTTGTTGTATCCAAAAGTATGTATGCATCGCATTTCACAAAATGACAGAGTAAGGGTTCCCCAAGTAGCAATCAGCTACAATGCCCCGTAGTGTCACATGAGCAGCTTTCTGCATACATACATATACATAGATCTAGCAAATTGATGTGCTTGGAAATATGTAAAGTTTTCGACAATAGACTTATTTTGCTGAAAATGCTTTTGCAAACCTAATTTCAGCAATATTAATGACGGTGGCCACCGTAGATTAGTGTCCTTCTGCGTGACATGTTGGTAAAAAGGTTTTGGTGCAGATTATCACTGCAGACATAAAATATCAAAAACCCAAAAAACACAAAGAAACCAAAACAAAAAAAAAAAAAACGCAATCTAAAAGCAATCGCTGCTGGTTATAAAACAACACACATCAGAGTGAAGTTTAGTCATTAAAATCTGGCTTGGAAATTCAGGATCTTTGTTTGAATTCGATTCAAATTATCGGTCACTAAATGCCTATTTCGTTTTTTGTATTGAAATATTTTGATTATTCAGTTATAGCAAAGCCACCTTTTTATTTCGGGATTATTCTAGACAGTAGATTTAGTTAGAGGTCCACGAAAGCAGTCAGCGCTTTCGTTATTCACCCTCTTCTACGGGATAACTGTTTGTTGGTAGAAAACACTAGAATATTAGGAAATATGGTATCCATTAAACTTAGCTCAGGAATCCTGCCTTTGGTAATATTTTCATGGCTTATTTAAGAGACGACGGGCTTTCACCCCATAGAAAATCTTGAGTCCAAACAAGTGGTTTCACTTTGGCCCTCCAGGCTAGAGTGATCCCTTGTCTGCCCTTACGAAGAGTGGCAGTTACCGTAACCTAATTTAGCCTAAAAACTTTAAGAAATAGAGGCTTCTCGATAAAGAAGAGCTAAAATTGCATTTCTTAGAATAATTTCAGGTGACTGAGCTTGAAAATGCTTTCAACATTTTTTTCTAAATTAACCGTTTCGAAGTAGTTCGCCCTATCGATGGATCAATGTACACTATTGCTTAGTCCAAGCGAAACTTACTCCACCCACATTCCATCGAGACAGGTGCAGTGGGCGAGGTGCTACACTAGGAAGGCCTGGTGAACTTGTTCACGGATGGATCGAAGTTGGAAGGAAAAGTTGGCGTAGGGGATTCAGCGAGGAGCTTCTCATCAGACTCAAATTGGCTACTCACATACGTACTAGCAGTGAATAAAGTAAATATTTACTCCCACAGTCAAGCGGAAATTAGGGCCATCGAGTGCATTCGAAACTGGTCATTGAATGCCTGGCCTCACTTTCAATTGCGTAATTCTTTGACATAAGGCTCATACGAGTTCCTGGACACAGTGACAATGCGTGAAACTGTGAGGCGGATGAGATGGCTAGACAAGGGACATGTGAGGTAATTTACCGCCGAAAGGAAAGGATTGGTATCCCCTTGACCACCTGCTGCGTGCTTCAGCAGTGCCAACTCAGCGAGCGCTGGACAAGCATACAAATTTGTAAAGTCGCGAAATCCTTCTGGCCAGGAGTGGATCGGGGCTGCTTGAGCGATCTTCTGAGGTTGACAAAATCTCAGCTCTCGATTTTTGTGAGCACACTATCTGCGAGGATGGGCATTTTGGCTCTTACTTCTTTGCTACGCCTGCTGATATAGCAGACCTTGGCATTAAAAGTCTGGTGAACTTCATCAGCAGCATAAAGCGGTTAACGCAACCGCAGCACAATCATCGCTCATAATCCACTCAAAAAACAAGTGAATTGAATTTCAAAGTAAATATGTACAGAGTTGCAACTCAACATGCCTTCTCAATGAACATATTCAAGCATTCCCAAAAATGTAATGATTATTTTAAACCCAACACTTTGGCAAATTTTTTATGGGTACCCCTAGCTAGATTCTTCATTAGAATATCTGCAATCATATTGCTGATACTGCAAAAGTTCAACTCAATTTCGTCCGCTTGATAGATTCCTCTGAAGTACTCCGGGAATGATATACGGGATTCATCACGCTTAAGTTATCTCCGTTTACGCTCATGGTGTGCCGTTTATATTTCGGGATTAGAGAACAAAAACAAATTTTAATCATCGAAAATCACTTTATTGTTTTTCAGAATATTCTCCATGAAGATCTATACACGTTTGCATGCGTTTGAACCAATTGTCGAAGCACTTTTGCCACTCTGAATGAGGTACCTCCAAAACATGCATTCTGAATGCCGCAACCGCTTCTTTAGGTGTCGAAAAACGTTGGCCTCTCAGTTTGTTTTTTACGTACGGGAATAAAAAGAAGTCATTCGGTGCCAAGTCAGGACTATACGGCGGATGACCCATTAATTCGATGTTTTGGGTGCTCAAAAATGCAGTTGTTTGAGTCGATGTGTTGGAGCTCGCATTGTCCTGGTGAAGAGTGATCCGTCTTTGGCGATTGGTTTTCCTAATTTCTTGGAAGACAATTGGCAAACAAATGGTTGTGTACCACTCAGAATTTACTGTTCTGCGTTGTTCTAGTGGTACGGTTGCGACATGTCCGGTTTTTCCGAAAAAACAGGCGACCATTTGCTTGGAAGTGCTTCGTGCGCGAACAACTTTTGTTGGATTTGGCTCATCTTGAAACACCCATACAGTCGACTACTGTTTACTTTCGGGCTCATACGCGTAAACCCATAATTCATCACCTGTCACGATGTCATAGACGTGTTTCGAAGCCCCGCGATCGTATTTTTTGAGCATTTCCTTCGACCAATCGACACGAGCTTTTTTTTGAGCGATTGACAAATTGTGTGGGATCCAACGCGAACAAATTTTTTTGACAGTCAAATGTTTATGCAATATTGAATATATGCTGGTCCCACTAATGTCAAAGATTGTCTCAATCTCACGATAGGTCACATGACGATCTTGCAATATCAGTTCGCGCACAGAATCAATGGTTTTCGGAACAACAACTGATTTTGGACGACTTCACGAAATTCGTCTTGAAGTGAACTACGACCACGATTGAATTCACCATACCATCGATAAACACTGTTCCTTGATGGAGCTTCATCGCCAAAAAATTAATTAAGTTCATCCATGCAATGTTGCTAGGTTAATCCACGTCGAAAGTTGTAAAAAATAATCGCACGAAAATGTTCACGATTTAATTCCATTTTTGGACCGAGATGAATCTTTTAAGTTACTGTAAACAACACAAATAGCGCTGGTATTTCAAAACGTTCTGAGTACGTAAAAGCCAAAAAATGTGAAACTTTGCGATACAGCTACCAGTTGCCAGATTGCAACACCAGGGTTGCCAAATCCCGACATATACAAGGCACCCCTCGTAAAGCTCCATTTCACTCAACAATTGCTTTAAATGAATTGCCTCCTTAACAGCACTCGTTAATGCAACATACTCGGCTTCGGTAGTACTGAGTGCTGCTGACTGCCGCTTTTTTTTCATTCATAAGAAAATACGCATCCTGGCAAAATAATAGCTTAGATCTGCCTAGACCACGTTTAACTGTAACTGGTGTCTTCTCTGCTGATTCAAAATCGTCTCCGCCATCCAACGAAATCAGACTGCATAACAACAGTAGCGAAGTCGGCATAAACTTCGCATTATATACTATAACTAGCATTTATATCTTGCTGCGAGTGGTAAAAAGTTGGATATTGACTTCATTTGCACTTTTATCTACGCTCGCCACATTACTTTCATTCTTATTTGCAAAATGCTGCGGTCATACGACCTGTGTACCTTCGCCGTATCTGAGGAGCCGACCAAGATGTACTCTTTTTCCTTTGGTTTGAGTTTGCCATTTTGTCTCCGATCTAATGCTGTTGCGAGCGAACAAAATATACGTATCTAAATACTCCACAGTTTGTTGGCGCATATTTTCTTAGATACGCTGCAGTGTTAATAGCCCCCACCCATAGCGATTCATGCAAAGCAGACTTAAAATAAAACACCTTGCCTATCATTCTCGCTACAAAATATCTATACTCTTTTCTGCATTTTGCATTCAGGCATTTGCTTGAATTCTTTCTGCTGCTTTAATATCTGATTAGCTGTATTTTCTCGCTATACTCAACGTACAACTAATATCCGCTGGCATGTCCACATTGAGTCCTCTGAACACTTGTTTCTTGTTTATTTCACGAAGACTAGAAAAAGCATATTCTGTTTATTTGCCTCAAATCAAAATAGATCGATTGCCTTTTTTGTGCGTGTTACCATTCCTCTGCATTTATCTCTGATCGTTCGAAGATATTCATGATTACAAACCTTGTACGAACAATACTTCAACTAGTTCAATTAACAAGATTTCAATGGAACTATTCCTCTGCCAGTCGCTAACATTATTTTGCCGCCGGCAAGTAAAGGGGTTTCCAATAAGAGGTGTTATTTTGATATTCAAAGAAACATACTATTTTTTTTTATTATAAATGATCGGATGTTTATTTCATTATAAAGAGTTAATAGGGAAAAATAACACCAGGGAAATGACCACCACGACCACGCTTACACAAATCATGATCCTCCTTTTCATGAAATTTTCCATAACCGAATTGCAAAGTGGCTGCCCTATGTCCTCGTCCTCGATAGCCTCACGAAATCAATCTTTGAGGTCTTGAATCTACTCTGGGCTGTTGGCGTAGACCTTCTCTTTCACGTGGCCCCAAAGCAAAAAGTCATAAGGTTTTAAATCACAAGATCTCGATGGCCATTTGTGATCACCTCTTCGAGAGAAACTTTTCCCGTAAAAGATCAATGGTTTCGTTGCTTGTGGGGTACATAGCGCCGTCTTGTTGAAAGTAAGCGTTGTCCAGATTATTACCATCCAATTACGGCCATAAAAAATCGTTAAGCATCTCTCGATAGCGATAGATAACACCTGTTATTGGAAAACCCTTTATAAAGTCTTCTTGATAATTCACTGAATTTGTTGCGGTCACAGCACAAATGAGATGATGCGCCGCTGTGAACTTAACTGCCGCAAACAGCTCATTGCTTTTATTGCTGTTGTTGTCACCCTTTTGTGGTTTGTAAACGTTTTGCTTTTCTCTGCCGTAAGCAGCGAAGTGGCCTTCCTATCACAACAGTAACATTTCAAATTACGTCGTTTGCCGTTACTATTGTTGTTGTTGTTTGTCACGCTGATTAACTTCGTTTGATTTTGAGTTCATAGCCTAAGGCTTTTGCCAGAATTTTCACGATTAATGAATCCCTGCACGCTTTTCAGCATCACAAAGTTAACGTCGTTTGCTTCCTTCTATCGACTTTATCTTTACAGCACTAAGCTGGGATAGCTCATCTTGTGCTTCCAATGCAGCAACCAGGTTCTTAAACGATTTTGTTAGGCCTGCCAGAAGCATTATCATGAATAATTCTGCTTGGAGACTAACTCTTATATGATAGTATTTCTTCAAGCTCTTCCGCTAGCGAAGTAAGTTTACACACACACTATTGAACACAGTTACCAATCCTTATACACATTTCAAATAAACGCTTAAGCAAAGTTGACCTTTGAACCGTGAACTTCACGTAGAGCATTGC
>JAYXIM010034068.1:0-11316 GCA_037575425.1 Anastrepha fraterculus | reverse complement strand
AGAGGGAAGGAGGGATCTGCTTCAAGATGCTACTATGTCCTACAGGAAGCTCCTTCAACCTAATAGCACTCTGAGCAGCAATAGATTTAACTTGCAGATCCACAGGAAGTAAGTGCAGAATAACGTTGAGCGCAGCAGTGGGACATGTTTTCCAAGATCCAGTGATGCCCCCATATGCAGTTTTCTGCACTCTCTCTAGTTTACTGGTGTTGTAACCCTTCGAAAAAGCTACCCACCAAACTAGGCAACCATATGTTAAAATTGGCAGAACCACTAAGTTGTACATCTAAAGTACGACACGTGGCTTGAGAACCAATTTTTTGCCGAACATAGATTTACAGGCGTAGAAGGCTATACTGACCTTCTTAGCTTGATTTTCTATGTGCAGCTTCCAGTGGAGCTTGAGGTCAAGTATTGCACCAAGATATCTGACTTCCGATGCGAGTGTAAGACACTAGTTGTTTAGTCTTGGAAGCTTAAAAGGCGGAGGCTTGTATTTCCAGGTGAATAGCATCAACTCCGTTTTGTCAGAGTTGGCTCTGAGATCGCAACTGGCAGCCCAACTACTGAAAAATTTCAGCCATTACTGATGGGAAGGGTCCTGAGGACCAAAAATTTCCTGTATATAAATCATCATTTTCATTAGAAGTAAATTAGAATAACAAAAAATTAGTGTTCAAATATTTTGCATAATTCCGAAGAAGTTGGTTCTGAGAACAAAAAGTTGTCATAAATATGCTTTTGTTCAAAACGATTGTTTATATTTTCTTATTTTTTATTTCTGAAGACTGAAACGAATAAGATTGGATTTCGCTCCTCTACTCTTATTTAGTAAATTAATGAAATTACTCGGATGTGCCATATACGGTGAAAAGGACGCATTAAGGTAGAAAAGGAAAGTTATTTTGAGGAGCAGATTAAGGTTAAAAGAATCAATTCAATGAAATCTCTGCCCTCAATGGATTTGAAAATAATGCTTTTAAGACACTTGAAACCAATTAAGCTTTACGCCTTGATGACTTTCTCTTATGTTTTTCTATTATTTTTTTTTGCTTGTAATATAATTTCGAAACGGTAATGCAGACGGAAGAATCAACTTTGGCGCAGAAAAAATTGAAATGAAATGTAAAACAATCCGAACACAGGTGTAGCTGCAGGATAATTGAATGCCTGGGCTTAGCTGTGCCAGTACAAGAGTGAGTGCTAAAGCCTCCAATAAGTCCGCAGTTGAGACACACTTAAACATTATACGGTTGGTTGACAGACAACACCCGAGCCCACACATACACACACATACAAAATTGCGAGTGTAAAGCATTTGAAAAGCATTGCAAAAAGTTAGATAAGAAGGCAGATATGCCCTGAGTTGCCTGTTAGGTTGAGTGCAGATTTACGGCTAACAAGAAACTCAAATTATTTATTCAATTCAAATTTGCACAAATTCAACTTGAATTTTTCATTCTCCAATTGGTGTTCTTTATTTCCATTGCAGGTGTGTTTTTTGTAAAACACACACATTTCTAAGTAAGTATGTTTGAAATTACGCACACATACATAGACACATATATATGTATATATCTATCTCGGAAATGTATGGCGGACACAAATTTATAAATTACAATTCCGTCTCTGCAACTGTGGCAAGCTACTTTCACCGTCACTTCCTCTATCTCCTCTCTAGTCCACTTTAGTTTACTTGCCTGTCGTCGACAAACTTGCTCCGCTTATACATACATAAATTACAATCATTTGACATTCTTTATTTGTTAGTGCGTTATGTCGTTTTTTACAAAGGTAACAATAACAAAAGCTAATAAAAAACAAAAAAGAAATTTATATGTATCTGAATGTCAACAACAAAAGCCGCCCGCCTTTTGAACATTTAGATAATTTACTTTTACATTTATTTTCTCCTCATTGCCATCTTTGAGATTTCTTCTACAGCTGTAGCGGTTTTTTCCATATTTTAATGTACATATGTATGTGTGTATGCACTATATATGTATATACATTACAAAAATGTACGGAAATGAACAATCAAGCTTTTTCACAATGGCATTTTCAGCATAATGCTTTACACGTGTCACATGAATAAGAGGCGAAATGCTCAAGGCATTAGTGGAAATTTTAAGGTAAGGACTTCTCGGTAGTTGAAATGTGCAGCCACTTTGCTAACTTTGACATTAACGCCTATTGCGCATGAAGTAAATAGTAGAAACCCAGTATGGCATAAAATGCTGTGACTTACGATTGAACAACTTTTCGAAGCACTTCTCTACTTCCAGAAAATGCTACGTTACTGAAGCTGTCCGAACAATGATAATCCAGCAGCCGTGCTTTGTGCACGTAAATTTGTGAAGAAACTTCGAGAGACTACTCAAGTTCGCTCATTGCACTTAACCGACAAAGTAGCTAATGCTTTCCATTTCAATTCAACCGGGATATTCGGGTCATGTTCTTCGATTTCGATGTAACTTAAATATGTTGTTCTCTGGTCAAAATAATGAGACACGTATTTTTTTGTTCGCCCGAAAAAAATTTTTTTTCAAGCTTTATCGGCAATTTTGTTTTTCGGCTCAAAATCGATTTTTTTTTAATAATATAAGAATTTTTTTTTTTAAATGCTCATAACTTAGTCAAAAATGAACCGATTTTAATAATTTTGGGTTTAAAATGATCGTTATTACTTGCACGAGCGATTTCATGTAGAAACAGTTGCAAAAAATTAGTTGAAAATTTTTTATTTTGCAAAAAACAAAAAGTGCGAAACAGGTTTTCTACTCAAAAATTCATTACTCAAAAACAGCTCTGTTTAGCTACTGGGCACTCAGCTTAATTGAAGTTTGAGATGTCCTCTTGATTTGGAAAAAGTTATAAAAAAAAACAAAATACACTTTTTGAAATATTGAATTTTGAAAAAATTTCAATTTTTTTTCTTTTTTGCTAAATAAAAAATTTTCAACCACTGTTTTGCAATTGTTTCTACATGAAGTCGCTCGTGTAAGTAATTACGATCATTTTGAACCCAGAATTATTAAAATCGGTTCGTTTTTGACTAAGTTATGGGCATTAAATAAAATTTTTTTTCTTATATAATTAAAAAAAATCGAGTTTGAGCCGAGAAACAAAATTGCCGATAACTCTTGAAAAAATTTTTTTTCGGGCGAACAAAAAAATACGTGTCTCATTATTTTGACCAGAGAGCAACATATTTAAGTTACATCGAAATCGAAGAACATGACCCGAATAGCCCGGTTGAATTGAAATGGAAAGCATCAGCTGGTGATTTCAGATAGTCAATATTAACCGCACAAGTCTAAAGGATTTAATTTGTTCAGACATTGGTGGCAAATAGGCAACAGTTTGTCTTTAAGGGTTTTCAAACAACTGCAGAATGGTGGTAAATTTGTTAAAAATAAAAACATCTAATGTGCCGGTCCCATTAGAAAGCAATTCTCCGCGTTTTGGCTGGCAAAATGCGTGGTGCAAACCTCATTCATTCATTCATGGTAAGATATTGAAAATTCAATGCATTCTGAGCATTTAACTGTATCTTGGAAAGGTTTTTTGAAGCTTTGGTATTATTGACATATGTTTCTTCGAAAATGGAGATGTTAATGCCAACGTAAGGCGTAATGAGAGCGACATGCTCACCAATTTGTTTGGCAACAGTTTGAATACTTGGAGGTGGTCGATCTGTGTTATCAACATGCAAGTCAGCTGTCATTTTAATGATAACGGTGGTCCACTGTAGATACTCGAACTTTATAAAAAACTTTAAAAAAATTAATTAATTGACGCGTGAGCTTCTGTTAGGTGTTTGGCCGAGCTACTCGCCTTAATATTTGTGGCGCGCGTCTGGATGTTGTTCAATAAATTAAATCAATAAATTAAATAAATTAAATAGTTTACAGTTAGGTTACAATATGTGAGTTTGGATTATAGTATCTGCCCAGAGTGTGGACCCGTTTGGACGAAGAAATCAAGTTCATCTTTTGTGATACCATTGCAAGGAAAAATAAGTGAAGGAAACTGATGGGACGATAGGTGAGAGAGGAGAGGGTGGGGGTAAGGAGATGAGGTTTAGAATTCATGAATTAGGAACAGTGACTGATTTGCACTTTTGTTATCCGCTTTATGCTGCTTCATCAGATTTTTAATGTCAAGGCCTGATATATCAGCAGGCATAGGAAATAATTGAAAACCAAGATGCTTAAATTTTAGTCCCACGAAACCAGGGCAGCTAACGAGAAAGTCCCGATATGATTCCACCTCATCCTCCATACAGCTGACGCACAAGGGGCTCGAAGTAATTCTAATACCTCGTGGATAGTAATCCGTGAGGACACGCACGAGGTTTGAGAGCTGAGATTTTGTCATTCTCAGAAATCTCTCCAAAGCCTCCAATCATACGTGGCCAGAAGGATTTCGCGACCTTACAAGTTTTGGTTAACAATACATTCAAGTGAAATATTTTTTTTTATATTATTACTTAAAATTGTGCCTAATTCGACCGTTGCGACTCTATTTTCTTCGGTCGCTCATAATAACATTTTCTTGGAATTGTCAGTAAAAGTCATGATTGTTTCATCTTCAGTTTAAAAACCAAAGTATTCGTGTCAGTACTTATAAGTATTTATACAACGAATGGAAAAGTAAATGAAATGTGAGTTTTCAGAGTTGCGTATAAAAATACGTAGTTTTTAGTATTATGTGGACCACATACTGCTTGTAAAATTAGTTGCGATAAAATAATGTATATTTTTTCGTTTAAATCCCTACTCAAATGTAACTTTTTAACTTATTTTATTATATATTTTTCAATTATCTCAACCAACTGGAAAAAAATATTTTTAAGGAAACGCCTTCACATCCTGCTTGTCCTAATGTACAGACATTTCCAAAGCCGTATCTACTAAATTTTTGTTTCTAATTGAATTTAAGCTTTTACATACTATTCGCGACATATTTACTGTATATTCAAAAAAATTAAGAAATTTGATTGTTCTAATTTTTCAAACCTTTGTAAGCACTTACACGGCAAATGAGAGCGAATACGCAAAAACTAAGTTTAATAAAAAATTCCATCACTAATATTTCCTTCAAAAAAAAAAAAAAAAAAATATGTACGAATTTTTTTTACTTAACTAACTAGTTTGTCGTACCTTAAATGTCTAAACTCTTACTTCTACTAGAATACGCAGCCATCCATAATATTTCTTCATTTATAGTAAATATTAGAGTGATGAAGTGTTTTCACCACATTATAAATTAACGGGAGAACTTGAGCCTAGACTAAAAGTCAGCCCATCTATATCCTCATAGAAAATGGCAACCACAGTAATCTAACTGAGTTGCGACAAGGGTTGCCAATTTATTTTAATATCTTAAATATCTGCGGTGGCCGCCGTAGCCGAATGAGTTGGAATTCAGAAAGAACGTAGGTTCGAATTTCAGTGAAACACCAAAAGGGAGAAAAAGTTTTTTAATAGCGGTCGCCCCTCGGCAGACAATGGAAACCTCCGAGTAGTTTTCTGCCTTAAAAAAGCTTCTCATAAAAAATATCTGCCGTTCTGAAAAGGTGGTTCCCTCCATTTGTGGAACAACATCAAGATGCAAACCATAAATTGGAGGAGAAGCTCGGAAAAACACCCAAAAATAATATATAAAGCATATACGTGCGAGTATACTAGTATATACAATTGTCGCTTGTAAATATCTCCGATTCGGTTCTGATTTATTACGAAAATTTTCCTCTCTCGACTATTCCTTAGTCTCTGGTGATTTGTTGTGAACTCATGTTTCGTCTTCCCTTCGGTAGCGAGACATTGCCTGTCTCATGGTGATCGTTATTGCAAACAAACTTTCCTAGCTTTTTCTGCTTCATTTTGACGATGGGATCGAGTCCTGGACCTACCGAATGGCAATACTGACCAAGCCCGCTCTGTTACACTGCCGCTCTTATATGGTAGAATATCTGAATTTTCCATCATTTCAATTTGAATCCTCAGATCAGGCTTTACCCCACCCGTAGATCAGCCATTACATACATCCATAAGTTCGCTTCTTTAGATGCTCGTCCGTCACGTTTGTGCGCCGTTTTTCCACTCACTCAGCTATGTGCGCCCGCACAGCATTTGTCGCCGGGATTGTGCGCCAAACGGCAAGCAGTTGAGCACGTCTGCTAAAGTGACTGCATAAACATTTTATGAATTATGTATGTATTATATTTCTGCAGTTATTACACAACGGCGCCGTATGTATAAATACATACATGTAGTACATTTGTATGTAACATCTTCCTAACGTATTGTGTTTTTCCCTTTTTTTGCAATGTGGCCTGCCAGGCGATATCATAAATTGCAATTTAATTGAAACTTAGAGCAGCTTTGAGCAATGCGATTACATTTTTTGTTGTTTTTGTTGCGCATGTGTTACTTGCGATTACTCCTTGGAAGCAAAATCCATGCACATACAGAAGTATACGCCCGTATGCATAGGTGTAAATATATTTTGATGGCTTTGTAGATGTAGTTATCACACATCCATACATACTTACAGTACAAGTACTTAGACTGCAGGTTTTCAACGACTACCTGCCTTGCAACCGGGTGTGCCGTCCTGATTGACTGTTTTTTAATAAATATAGTACACAAAGCATGCCAGGAGAATATTAACCGTAGATCGTTCTTTGTATCAAAAATGATACATTTCATATTTTAGAAGCTAATAAATTCGTCCACGTTGGCAACACTTACCTCAACTTTTATGACTTTGTTTGTTTCGTTGATATAAGCATCTTAAACTGAGTTTAAAATTTTAAAATCGAGTAGGTCGCGAGAAAAACGAAAACTTCATAATTCTACTCATTGTATCATGTTTGATACATATAAAATTTTTAATGATTTTTCGTGCGAATAGTTTTAGTTTCATTCTTGTTTTGACATTATTCGGACGTTTTTTTGTGAATAAGTGATTGTTAGTGAAGTTTGGTTCAAAAATGTCGCGTCCGCAATATTTAACTTTAGAGGAGCTGGTGAATGAAGTTCTGGATAACAGTTCAAACGATAAATCTGAAAATGGAAATTTTTCCAATTCAGAAACTGAGGCGGAGGACTATGTGTTTGAAAATTACTCAAATGAAAGTTTTTTATCAACTGTGCTTTTTTATATTACGATTTGTCAATTTACATACTGACTTACTTCTTTTAGGAGTAACAAGAAACGCATCTAGCCGAGTTGGAAACATCCGAGATTCCATGCTATTATTTTTCCCTACATCGATTACGAAAATAATACTTGAAAATTCGAATAAGTATGGGAAAGAATTGCATGGAGATAAACATTTAGAAATTGATGAAGATCTACTTCTGGCTTTTCTGGCTGTTTTGCTATTGGCTGGTGTATATAAGTATGTTAGTACATATATTCAAAAACTAAAATATCATAAATAAAAAATTGTTTTTTTGGAAAACTTATATAGATCTAAAAATGAAACTTTGCATGATTTATTCGATACTACATATGGGCGACCTATATTTCGCACAATTATGACCGAAAAAACATTTTTATATGTATTGAAAGTTATACGCTTTGATGACGTATTTAGTCGACGAGAGAGAAGAAGTGAAGATAAATTTGCACCATTCGCGATCTTTGGGAACGGTGGGTAAAACTACTCCCTACGTTCTATAATCCTCATGATTGCATCACAGTAGACGAACAATTATTGGGTTTTCACGGCCGCTGTAAGTTTCGCCAGTACATTCGGTCGAAACCCGAGAAGTATGGTATAAAGTTTTGGTTGGCCGTTGATTCCGAAACATGTTATGTTTGGAAAATACAGGCTTATTTGGGAAAAGGAATTACTGGAGTTCCAGAGCGCAACCAAGGCGAGCGAGTCGTACTTGATTTAGTGGAAGGATTGAAAGGTCACAACGTTACCATGGACAACTTTTTCTCGTCGCATACTTTGGGTCAAAAACTTTTAAAACGAAATTTAACAATGGTTGGAACAATGCGCAAAAATAAGAGATCCATTCCTCCAAAGTTACTTCAGTGCAAAAACATTCCTAGATTTAATTCAACTTTTGCATTTACTCCGGACACTACTCTTGTTTCGTATATGAGCCATAAAAACAAATGCACAATTGTTATGAGCACAATGCATCACGACGCGAATGTTCTAGGTAACTCAAGAAAATTGCCAGAATTAATTTCCTTTTATAACTCGACGAAAGGAGGAGTTGATACGGTGGACAAAATGTTAACCTGTTACAGTTGCAAGCGAAAAAACAATCGCTGGACTATGGCAGTTTTTTCCAATATGATTGGCATCTCAGCATTAAACTCATATATTATAATATATATAATGAAATAGATCCAAACTGGAAGTCTACAAGGAAGCACACAAAACGCAAGTGTTTTCTTCATTAGCTAAACCTTATGTTGAAAAACAATCCCTACGTACTCAAAATGGCATGCTTTCGTCGATTTTCTTTACTGGCGTCGTCAACAGTGCAGCCGAGAACGAAGCTGGATCATCAAAAAAGGCTAAAATGGAAAGTTTGGAAAAAAAGAATCGAGCAAGATGTTGTATGCGTTATAGTTCCGGAGAAAATAAAAACAAATGGGCCTCTTTATATTGCAGCAAATGCAAAAAACCTTATTGTAAAGACACACATATGTCAAATATTTGTACAAAATGCGTCAATAAAGCTTAATTTTATAACTATCTCAAAATCTAGTTAAAAACACATTGGTTTGTTTCATTTTTAATAATAATTCAGTATGTATCAAAAAAGATACACGGTATAGAATTGTGAAGTTTTTTGTAGGGCTGATCTACGGTTAAGCAGCTGATGGGAGTTTCATGTGCATAAGCATACACTCATCTAATTGTTTTGCTTGCATACTTAAACGTATGCTTTATACAGGGTCACTGTATCCTATTGTATCCTAGATACTTTAGGGTATTATATGTTTGGCAATTTCTGATTCATTTGGTTATGTGACGTGATGTCCAAAACTTAACCACTTCCGAGATATTTGATTTTAAAGCGTAACATTCGAAAATGTTACTCTATACGAAATAGATATTCAGCCTGCCTTATAACCCCGTTAAGTATTTTTAATTTTATGACATTCGCATCAATTCTTCTCTGCAAGCCTTTGGTTCTCTTTTTATTTTCGTATATGTTTTCCGAAGCTCAATAGTGGGCATTATCGCAAATCTGCAACAATCTAGCCTCCTCTATAGTTCACCTTCTATTATTTGTGGAGTGATATGGATGGTGTCCAGATAGAAGGCATTACAAATCATACCGTCCTAGACGTTCTGCAACACCTTGGCTGGGTCTGCCTCAAAGAGTTGTCTATCTCGTTTTCTTGTTCCTCGTCAAACCTACGGGTTACTCTCCACATCGGTATGCCGTTGCATAAAAACAAATTGTCGCTCTCTTCGGCAAGTTCCGTCACATACGCTAACATCAGGTTCGTGGCGAGTACGATGCCGTAGTATGTACAAATATGTCAGGTACACGCGTCGAAATACCTTCCCCAATGGTGCGCGTTGCTATGTTCACACGCAGGGACCAATATTCAGTTCACGAGCCAAGTCACACAGTCAGAAAAAGAAACAGTGCAAAAATCCTAGCCAAGTCAAGTTTTTACAGATATATTTCAACAACACAGCGTAGCACATCTACTATGGACGAATTGCGTAAGCCGACTAAAGCAAAAAAAGAGCGATTAAAAAACAGTGGGACCATAGTGCGCACCATAGAATGTCTCTCGACCGCAAAATATGTTCACCTGACAATTTTTGTTTATTTAAATTATATTAGCCACTAAACAGGTTTAACTTGGAATCCATGTTTGTTATGTTGCACTACCTACTGAGATAATTAAATTCCATTATATACTCTTGGAATTTTGCGGAACAATTTCCATACAAAACCTTCTTATAATGATGGGAAGTATGAAGGCGACCGCCATAATCGAATACATTGGAATGTGACTAATATTCAGAGGCTCGAAATTCCTCGTATGAAAAATGAAATAATGGAACAAGTTTTTTCTAATAGCGGTCGCTTCTCAGCAGGCAACGGTAAACTCCCGAGTGCATTTCTGCTATGAAAAAGCTCCTCTTAAAAAACCATTTACACTTTCAGAGTAACACACGCCAAATAGGATGAAGCGCTCGGCCAAGCACCCAATAAATGCTGTAAAAGGGAATAATATATGCATCTCTTACCGATTAACCGTAAATTGAAAACTTTATCAAGAACTGTCAGAGCAGTGTTCAAATAAAATTTGTTTTATTTATTTATTTAATGGGTATGGTAACAAGTTTCCGTACTTTCTTAGCCAAAGTCACGAATTATTTAAGCAATTAAAAAATACTTGATATTATGTGAAGTATGTGCCTTTGGAAGCTACACCTTTACTCCATCTCTCAGGCAGCATACGGATTCCTCTGACGTAAAATTCGAGTTCTTTTGACTTGATCCATTCATCGAGCTAGTTTGCGATACTCTCGCTAGAAGTGAACCGCTCTCCACTAGTAGCTG
Organism: Anastrepha fraterculus; assembly: GCA_037575425.1. Taxonomy (NCBI): domain Eukaryota; kingdom Metazoa; phylum Arthropoda; class Insecta; order Diptera; family Tephritidae; genus Anastrepha; species Anastrepha fraterculus. Next base: position 745 of record JAYXIM010034068.1, on the reverse strand, counting down.
ACTAACAGATGGTAATCCCAAGGTGCAAGGCCTGAGAAATACGGCGAGTGGGGAAAGATTTCTCAATTCAGTCCCTCTAAATATTTCTGGACCGATTTAGCAATGTATGGCCTGGCAATGTCATGCAGCAAAATCAGTTTGTCATGTCTCCGTCCCATTGCGCCCGCTTTTCAAACGTATTAGCTGCAGTCGATAACGATCCTCAGTGATGGTTTCAGATGGTTTAAGGAGTTCATAATAGGTGAGACCCTTCTGATCTCACCAGATGCACAACATAACCTTTGAAGCATGAATATTTTTTTCGCTGTCGATGGCCCTGGTTCACCTGGCAGGCTCCAACATTTTCTACGCTCAGGGTTATCACATTAGATCCGTTTGTCATCGCCAGTGATGATGCGATGCAGAAAACCTTTATTTTTCTGCTGTTCAAGAAGCATTTCACACGTCACCAAACATTTATCGATATCCCACTCCATCAATTGATGTGGCACCCAGTTACCTGCTTTCTGGACCATTCCCATCACGTGCAAACGTTTACCGATGGTTGATCGGTCATCATCCAACTCTTTATATATATTTTGTATCATAATTGTTGTAGTTGAGTGTCTTCGAATTTTCGAAAGTTCGCGATATTTGTCACTCACGTCGAAATTGCCACTTGGGAAGCGTCAACTCCACTCTTTACAAGTTGTATTTGATTGATCATGATTATCGGAAATGTTAATTAATGTAACACGTTTCAGTT